>CAIGRR010468420.1:0-14191 GCA_903798365.1 Fraxinus sp. 1973-6204 | reverse complement strand
GGGGTTTGGCCCAGAAGTTCGGTGTGGGCCTGTGCCCACACTGGACCTGGGCTGGCTCCGCCCCTGGTCAGCGTCATTTATTGACATGTCATACTGAATATCATAATTCAAGATTCCACGCTCCTTTGTTCATGATGCTACTGTTTACACTCCAAAATCATACTCGAAGCACGAAAATTAATCACATTGGTCTCAGTTTGTTTCCAAGTTGTGTCGAGTTTAGCCAAGACTCTTAAGTATTTCATAGGGATCAACGTTCTCTTCACAAAACATTGAATAATCATTTTCATCCACATTCGAAAGATTATAGGACCTAGTAACTGAAGTTCTATCAAAAGCAACCCATTTACCCCTCACAAACACTCGGAAGTTCCTGTGCTTCTTAGGATTAGCATAAAATTCCCTTACCACCGATATTAATGCCGCTCTTGGTTGTTTTGCAAACAAATTCCACCCTCGTTGTTCTATATGCTCTTTTTCAAAACGAGACGTTAACCATAGGTCAACAGTTACTCCTCCCAAACTAAAATCAAACATTGTCCCAAATGTTAAAGTAAAAAAGAGGAGGAGGACTTATCTAAGTGAAGACATTAATTGCCTCCGTCGTCTTTGGTGTCGTGGTGAGATGGGACTGGGTTTGTTGTGTAATCAAGAAATAATGGCGATTGAGGAAATGCCATGTCTGAGTATGTAGAAGCTCATACAACATTGAATTCATTCTGATAGTGGAACTGCTCATACATAGAATTCTAGTTGAATATATTGAAACTGAATAGCAAGGTCAATGCAACTGGGAAGGTCAGCGTCATTTATTGACATGTCGTACTAAATATCATAATTCATGATTCCACGCTCCTTTGTTCATGATGCTACTGTTTACACTCCAAAATCATACTCGAAGCACGAAAATTAATCACTTTGGTCTCAGTTTGTTTCCAAGTTGTGTCGAGTTTAGCCAAGACTCTTAAGTATTTCATAGGGATCAACGTTCTCTTCACAAAACATTGAATAATCATTTTCATCCACATTCGAAAGATTATAGGACCTAGCAACTGAAGTTCTATCAAAAGCAATCCATTTACCCCTCACAAACACTCGAAAGTTCCTGTGCTTCTTAGGATTAGCATAAAAATTCCCTTACCACCGATATTAATGCCGCTCTTGGTTGTTTTGCAAACAAATTCGACCCTCGTTGTTCTATATGCTCTTTCATGTAATCGTCAAAACCTCTTTTTGGGGGTACAATTCTTATGTACAATCATAGTTTTGTATCGTTCTGATGCCTCTACACTAATAAATTTTGTCCTATTGAAAGAGATAGAAGATGAGGCTATGTTATAGCTCTTTTAGGAGGTATTTTCACACTATACTTCGATGAACTCAATCAATCTCAATCTTAACCATTACAATGACTTCAATTCCAATGTGTCCCCCAAATTTGACAACCAAATTCCACCACAAAAATGTACACTTTCTCCTAGGATTTTTTAAAATTACTTTATGAGCACAACTTTAAACTTCCAAAATTGAAAATCAAATCCCCTATTTCTTCCCAAATCAAGCCTCTATCAATAATCTACCAACAACCTGAAATCAGAAGTCCCAACTTCTTCCCAATCAAGTATGATGTAATAAACTTCACCAATACACCCAAAATTGAAGAAATAAAGAATATATTTAAGACTTACAACCACAAGGTTCTGTTGAATGTTGTTTTCCTAAAACTTGAGCAAAATCCTCGTTGAAGAGAGCCTTATATCAAGCACACGTGTATTTGGATAGATTTTTTGTTTGAATTTTGAAGGTGGACAGATTTTAGGGGTGGAACAACGATCTCAAAGGTGTCTTTCGGTGTAGAAAATTCCTCGACATAATGTTTGACACATTGCCCATTCACCTTGAAATTTTTAGATGATACAATTCAATGTACTATAAGGGAATATTTGAGACATTGTGAAAGGTTCGGACCACCTTGATTTCAGCTTTCTTAGGAAAAGTTTCAATCTGGAGTTGTTTAAAAGAGCTTGGTCCCCAACCTTGAAAACTCTTTGCTGAGTGTTCCAATCGTGCCATTACTTTATTCTTTCGTTATAGATAGCTGCATTTTCATTGGCCTCTCTTCTGAATTTTTCTAATTCATGTAGTTATAGTAGTCTTGTTCCCCGGACTTTTCTAAATCCTTATTTAGCTACTTCAGTGTCCAATATGCTTTGTGCTCAAATTTTACTGGTAAGTACCACTCTTTTCCAAACACCATCCAGTATGGTGACATTCTAATCAGTATCTTGAAAGTGGTACGATAAGCCCACAATGCATCGTCTAATTTTTTAGACCAACTTTGAGAGATGCATTTACAGTGAGTTCCAATATTCTTTTTAGTGGTCTGTTTGAGGTTTCAACTTGTTTACTTGTTTGAGGGTGATAATGTGTGGTTATTCGATGTTGTACCACGTATTTGTGAAGCATTGCCTTTAATAACCGATTGCAAAAGAGAGTTCCACCATCACTTATCATAGCTTGAGGTGCTCCATATCTATTGAATATGTACTTCTTAATGAATCCCATAACCACCTTTGTATCATTGGTTGGCTTATACATGGAGAAGTTGAGACAAGTAACACTAATATTATAGCTCTCTTGATAATTTGTAATTTTAGTGGTGTACTTATTTTTTATGTTCTTATTTGATATTATTAAATGGTGATACTTCAATTACCAATCTCATAAATAATAACAATAATGTTACATGTACAATGTGGAGATAGTCACATAGTAGCATTACTTAACTAACAATGCACAAAAAATCTTTGCCAAATTACTTTTACATAATTAAACTCATCCATAATAGGATTTTAGTTGGTGATGGGGGAGTAAAATTTGGTATTCTTTCTATAAGTAGTTCCAAGATTCCACAAAATTTCGAGAATTGGATAAGATAGAGCCAACCACGCATAGAAACTGAAAAATATAGGGACAATATATCACAATGTCTTCTAACTTCAATTTACTTTTTATTTTGAACCATATTTTTTTCTCCTTAAAATGAAAAATATGAAAAATATGACCGTTATTCATCATATCAACATTTAAATTCAAATTCTCTATCTCTTGTGTGGGCCCCAATAGCGGCTATATTTTTTTATTTTCATTTTCAAAAAACTTGGCTCAAACAGAGGCTCAATATTTAAAGTTTTCCACGAAAATAAAAGGTTGAAGTAAGTACCCGGAATTAAGGGCCAAATTATCTATCTATTTACATAAAAGTGTATAATTTAGGGACCTCCTCTGCAATTTCTCCCCTTTCTTAGTCCTAAAGTGGTATGATTGTAATTTGTAATTTTAGTGGTGTACTTATTTTTTATGTTCTTATTTGATATTATTAAATGGTGATACTTCAATTACCAATCTCATAAATAATAACAATAATGTTACATGTACAATGTGGAGATAGTCACATGTTAAATCTTACTCGATTTGTACATAGTAGCATTACTTAACTAACAATGCACAAAAAATCTTTGCCAAATTACTTTACATAATTAAATTAATCCATAATAGGATTTTAGTTGGTGGTGGGGGAGTAAAACTTGGTATTCTTTCTATAAGTAGTTCCAAGATTCCAAAAAATTTCGAGAATTGGATAAGATAGAGCCAACAACGCATAGAAACTGAAAAATATAGGGACAATATATCACAATGTCTTCTAACTTCAATTTACTTTTTATTTTGAACCATATTTTTTTCTCCTTAAAATGAAAAATAGGACCATTATCCATCATATCAACATTTAAATTCAAATTTTCTATCTCTTGTATGGCCCCAATAGCGACTATATTTTTCATTTTCATTTTTAAAAAAGTTGGCTCAAACAGGGGCTCAATATTGAAAATTTTCCACGAAAATAAAAGGTTGAAGTAAGTACCCGGAATTAAGGGCCAAATTATCTATCTATTTACATAAAAGTGTATAATTTAGGGACCTCCTCTGCAATTTCTCCCCTTTCTTAGTCCTAAAGTGGTATGATTGGCCATTATAATTTAGTCATAATTTTCCCATCATTACACTACAAAAATTGAACTACTTTTCAACTTTGCTAGGATATTCAAACCGTCTCTACTTGAGGAAGAAAGACAGAATATAAAAAGTAAAAACAATAAAATCTCATGGCAGCCACCGGAACCGGCGTCTGCGCCGCCGGTTTCTCTCCGATTCGCCGAAGTAACATATTTCCGGCCGACGTAAGGCCGAAACTCTCGGTATTTGCATCGGTAACGAATAGAGCAGTAGAGTCAGTTATTTTCACCGAGCAAGAGCAACGGCAAAGAGCTCCGGCCGTTCGGGATAATGGAACCTTCGAGAACAAGAACTCGACGGCAAATATAAGAGAATACGAGTCGCAGAGTGGAGGTTTGAGTTTGAGAGATTACTTAGAACGTTCGAGAGAATTGATTGCCAGATCGGACGGTGGACCGCCTCGGTGGTTTTCGCCTTTAGTGTGCGGCGCTCGATTGAAAGACTCTCCTCTCTTGCTTTTTCTGCCAGGTCAAAATCTCTCCTTATTTTTTTCCCCTCTAGTTTACCAGGGGATTTATCTTCTTTTTGTTTTCTTCTTCTTTGTGCTAGATAAAGCTAAATTACTGAACTTCATTCGGTTTTAAGTTAGTCACTCAACCTGAAAAAGAGACAAATAAACTGTTTACTTTTATGTGAAATGACACATATCATCCTTCACATTTATTGATGACCTAAGTCCCTGTTTAGTGGTGCTAAAAATCAATTTTTTAGTAGAATTTTGATGAAAAATGTGATTGAAAAGTTGATAAAAATAAGGTTGAAATGCGTGCTTAAAATTAACTCTTAACATTGACGTGGATTTTTATAACATTTTAAGCGACAACAAACTGGGGCTAAATAAATGTTTAACTTCAGTACTAAGCCCTGTTTGAGTTCTCTGTTTATTTGACAAATGAAAAGGTGAAATGACACATATCATCCTTCACATTTATTGATTACCTAAGTCCTTGTTTAGTGGAACTAAAAATCAAATTTTTAGTAGAATTTTGATGAAAATTGTGATTGAAAAGTTGATAAAAATAAGGTTGAAATGCGTGCTCAAAATTAACTCTTAGAGCTTGTTTGGTAGGCATTTTTTGGAGGAAGAATTGATTTTGAATAGTGATATGATGAGAAATGTGTGGTTGAAAAACAAGAAAAAATTATTGATGTGATAAAAAATATTATTTTATTGAAGAATGTGTAGTTGAAAATGAGAATTGATTTATTGCAGAATTTGAGAATCCGTAACAAACAGACCCTTAACATTGACGTGGATTTTTATAACATTTTAAGTGACAACAAACTGGGGCTAAATAAATGTTTAACTTCAGTACTAAGCCCTGTTTGAGTACATTATTTTTTTCATTCTCATTTTTCTACTCATTTTCAACCATACATTCTTCAATAAAATAATATTTTTTATCACATCAATAATTTTTCCTTCTTTTTCAACCACATATTTCCTATCACATCGCTTCAAAAAAATACATTGATTTTAGCTCATGTTTGGGCCACATTCTTTTTTTCATTCTCATTCTTCTACTCATTTTCAACCACACATTCTCCAATAAAATAATATTTTCCATCACATCAATAACTTTTCCTTCTTTTTCAACCACATATTTCCTATCACATCGCTTCAAAAAAATACATTCTCTCATTTTAATTTAAAACACCAAACAGGCTCTAACATTAAATTTAGCCATAGATTCAGTGGATTCTAGTATGATAGTTTGTAAATTTTGGAGATTTAAATTAGGATGAGATGCTTAATCTTTTCATATGTTATGGTTGAACAGATTTTTTGATAAGTCACGTATGTAATAGTTAATACACGTTTTAGCTTATCAAAGCCCCTTTTTTCCTACAGTTCGAAAGATAAAAAAAGATTTACACACTTTTCTCTCAAGTCAAAACCAAACCAAATTTGAAGATTCAAATTCGGTAGATGTCACAAAAACGAAAGGAAATGAATGTATAAATTGTAAATGTCACCATGAATTATGTTTTTTTCACTCATTTCTTTCATGTTTTCATTTGGAACTAAACACGATAAGCAGTAATTTCTTAATGGAATAAACTAATCGTAAATACTTATGGGTTTGATGGTAATATATTCTGTAATGATTGTATTGAGCTCATTAGTATCACCTTACAAAGCAATTTTTGATTTGCTATTTTGCAATATTAAATTTTGTTAGAAGTTTGCAGGGATCGACGGTGTTGGACTTGGACTTACCTTGCATCATGAAAGACTGGGAAAGTAAGTTTCGATGAATTTAAGTTCCCATCATATCCATATGTCACTTTGTCTTTCATAATATGTTATCGTGCGACATCTAATCCTTTTTATTTTCGTTACATGAAGGATATTTGATATATGGTGCTTGCATATTCCCGTTATGGATCGAACATCATTTAAAGGTCTCTCTTTTTCTCTAAAAAGGAACCTGCCTTGCTGGCATATTCCCGTGGTGTTGAGTATTATATATTGAAACTATATATTTCTATTCTTTTTTAAGGCAGTACATAAGAAATAATCTAGTTTTTCTAAATATCCCTTTAATATGCAGACCTGGTGAAGCTTGTTGAAAGCACAGTTAGGTCGGAGTATTGCCGTTCACGAAATAGACCAATATATCTTGTTGGAGAATCTCTGGGGGGATGTCTTGCACTAGCTGTGGCTGCCCGTACTCCGGACATTGACCTTGTAGTTGTTTTAGCTAATCCAGGTTGGTGTTTATTAGATACTAAACTACTTTAGTATGTGCATAAGAGAGTTTGATTTTCATCTATTCAATGTCTTCGTACAGCTACATCTTTCGGCAAATCACAGCTTCAAACTTTAATACCTTTGTCTGTAATGCTGCCCGAGCAGCTCCGTGCTGGCTTGCCTTACATGCTGAGTTTAATGACAGGTTTTCTTGCCTTAATTTCTCTTTCCAAAGTTTGACTTGAAGTGGCCATGCATCCATGAAGCTGTCTATAGTCTAACCATGGGTTGATATAAAATTCATTTGTATAATGTCTACTGGTTCTTGACTACAAATTTAATCTCTCCTTTTCCATTCTGATATGTAAGTATCTAAATGCATTTTAGAATAGACAATGAGACAGGGAGTTTGAAATAAGGGTTATGTCCCTAGGAGAACTCATATTGGAACTTAAAATTGGGCTTGGAGGATATTAATGAAGTCCTGCAAAAGCTGTATCTTTGGCGCACATAAGTTTCTTTTATTAAAAGTATCTTCCCTTCATTTAGATCAGAAAATGAATGTGCTGGTTTTATTTAAACTACAAATTTGTAGCATAGTTAGGATCTTGTTTCTATGAACAGTTTCTAGAATCTTAGATTAGTTGACGATATTGAAATTGAAGATGAATCTATAAATTTTTGTCTTTTCATGCAATCAAATCTTCACTTCTAAAGAACAAATTTTAAAATAATTATGATGATGAAGAGCACGGAACACTTTTGTTTACTTGAAATGTTATTATTGAAAAGGCAACTTTCAATAATTAGGTATCCCATCAACGTTACTGATGGCAACCATGGAGAAAAGACTTCCTTTGGAGCAAACAGTTGGAGAGCTATCCAAGGGTGCTGTAGCATTTTCATCTTATCTTTCTGTAAGATTCAATTTGAGAGAATAAGTTATGAAGCAATGTCTCCCTCTAACAGGTCCATGCTTAGATGTTGGCTGGTTACATTAATGATAACGTTTTGACATGTTTTGATGCCTTACTGTATATATCATGCAGAGTGCCTTTTCGTCATCATGAATGCACTCTAACATGTCTAGACAGGGATGCTGACTTCAATAATACTTTTTTGACATATACTTTGCTGCCTTCTGCATAGCATCTAGTTTCTTTTTCTCATCGTGACTGTGATGCACCTTTTATCCCATGCCTTAAATATAAAATAATCATGGTGTTCGATTCTCCATTGCTGAAGTGTTGTTTCATTCCTTGTAATTGCAAGATCTGTAGATTTTCAGATCAAGTTGACTTTGTTTCTTTAAGATTTCAGCTGGTGCAATTTTGTACTTGTTATAGAATTCTAGATATTCTCATTTATTGTATTCAAGAAAATGATGATTAGCGGCACAGGTCCTGGCTGAGCTTTTGAACGTAGAGACGATTCACTGGAAGCTGAACATGCTCAAATCAGCTGCAGCATCTGCCAATTCACGTCTTCATGCTGTCAAAGCTAAAACACTGATACTTACGAGGTTCTCCAACTGTTCAGCCCTTCTGATTTGACTTTATAGTTTGATTTGATTTTTCTTACAAACATTCAGTCTTTTGCTGACTTCTCTTTAGTTACTGAGTTGAGCATTTTCTCTCTACAATGAAGTTTTTATCTGCTTTTATTGGGTTGAGTATATTTATATCAGGTCCCATTCATCTTGAGACTGCTGAATGCAAAACTCAACTCCTTGTTCCTTTTGTTTTCGTCTTAGTATTAAAACTTAAAACATTTGTTTCATGTTATTTTCTATCTATTTTCGTTAAGTACCTTTCTATATCATGGGGCTGGATTTCTACTGTTGCAGTGGACAGGATCAGTTACTTCCAAGTAGAGATGAAGGTGAAAGACTCCGTCAGATATTGCCGAATTGCGAGATCCGCACATTTAATGACAGTGGTCATGCCCTCTTCTTGGTATGCTGATGCACCTCTCTCTCCCCCCACGCATGACACGTACTGTTTGGAAAAGTTTAGGCACTAAAATCCACTTAGGTGAAGATCACTTTCTCACAGTTGCAATAATCGTGACATATTCAATTATTATATTAATATCAAAATTTTTTTATGCTTCTATTATGTATAGAATAGTTATCCAAGAGGCAGAGCACAAAGGCATTATATGATTGAAGCAAAAGAAATAGAGTACAACCTGGCTTCTTTACATGCCACGGATTGACTAGGATTCTTTTCCGTTTTCTGATAATGACTGTTTCTGCAGGCTTGATTTTATAGGGAGAACACAGGCTGTTAGACACAAATTAATAGTTAATACACTAAGTTCTATCACCTTCTATTGCATTTTTTATTTGCAGATCTGAAAGGAAAGTCTGTTCATTTGCAGGAAGATGGATTCGATTTGGTTACAATCCTAATGGGTGCCAGTTTTTATCGCCGAAGAAGACACCGTGACTATGTCTTTGATTATTTACCGCCAAGCCCTTCTCAGTTTAGAAAAATCTATGAACCTCATAGGTAACTGATGTTTCTGACAATTCGCTAGTATATAAGCTAGTTTCTTTCTTGCCTGCGATATTCTTATTATCATTAACACCAAAACCAGCAGCATAATCTCTTTGAGCTTCCCTTCATTCATTGCTAAGCAAAGGTCCCAGGTCTCCCACTTTTTCGAAGAATCCTGCACCCACGATTTAAAGTGATTTAACCTTCCTTAATAGCCGGATGGCCCGGATCTTTGTTTTGAACCTATGAGTTTATCAGTTCAAGAAGGACAGTCCATCTTTCATTGTTAAATGACCGAACTAGTCACACCATATAAAGGTTCCATTAATGCGCACACGCAGCACCACCTTCAGGAAAGGGTGTTCATATAGGATGTCTGTTTGTTTTTATTTATCTTTTAGTTCATTTAGGTTCACGAGGAACTATGCAGTTTATCATTTAATATACACAAAGCTGGTAGAGGTATACTAATTTATTTTTCTCTGAACGGTCAATTTGTATTCATGGAGGACAATCAGGTGATTGTAGTTACTAACATGAGTATATATATTTGTTTCTTCTGTGTGCTCCATTATCGGTAAATCAGTCAAAGACCATTCCAGCCTTTTTTTTAAAAAAACTTCTTCACGAATTCTATCTTTAATTAATCCTACTCCATTGTTTTCAGATGGACTGAGGTTGCCATGAATCCTGTAATGCTCTCAACCTTGGAAAGTGGAAAAGTTGTGCGAGGACTTGCAGGCATTCCTTCTGAAGGACCAGTATTGCTCGTTGGTTATCACATGATGCTTGGATTTGAACTAGTCCCTCTGGTATCCCGGTTTTGGATTGAAAGAAATATTCTCGTGAGAGGCATAGCACATCCAATGATGTTCACCAAGTTAAAGGATGGATTATTACCCGAGTTGTCATCTTATGATACGTTCAGAAAGATGGGGGCGGTACCTGTATCAGCAACTAATTTCTATAAACTTTTTTCATCGAAGTCCCATGTCCTTCTGTATCCGGGAGGAATGCGGGAGGCTCTTCATCGGAAAGTAAATAGTAGTAATATAACCTCTTCTACAGTATCTCGATGATAAAATTACAATAACCATATATCCTATGCAAGTGTGTGCTATCTGCTGCTTGCCTGTGGAAGCATAAATCATCTTGTCACGGCTTGCTTGTTTGAAATTTTACCAGGAACATTTTTTGACCAAGTAATGGGCCATAATTTTTTCAGATGAATTCTTGCCATGTGTGTCTATATATAATATATATTTATTATATATCAAATTTGGGAATATTTTTCATGAATTTTCTAGCTTTACTATGTTGAAGTACATTTCTTCAAATGCACAGTTCATCTCTTCTTTGTTGTGTTAATTTTTTCTAATCTAAATAATTAGTTATTTGCACCATTCAGGGTGAGGAGTACAAGTTGTTCTGGCCAGAACAATCAGAGTTTGTCAGGATGGCAGCGAGATTTGGAGCAAAAATTATACCTTTTGGTGTTGTCGGGGAAGATGATGTTGGTCAAGTAAGCTGAGAAGTTTGACTTCCTCTGAAGCTTATATGTTTTACAGTATAATCACTGCTGCTCTTCTAAGTAGGAATTCTTAAGATGGTAACTAAATCAAATAAAGTCTCAGCTTTATGAAAATGTAAATCCTGTCAACATAATCTGAAATTTTCTCTGAAGTAAGGAGAATGTACATGTATTATACAGTCGTGATCCCTGAAATTGGTGAAAAGTGAACTCCGTGAGATTAATTTGATAGTATGACAGCGGAGTACAAATAATGGCACTGTGAAAGATTAATGCAAATGGATCACAGTACGTTTGGCAAGTTAATAAATTTCTGCAACATTGTTACATTATTAATTTTAATTTTGGAACTGAGCTTATATTGCTGGACTGAGTTGAAGAATTTGGATGAATCTTTTGTGTTTCTTGTTTTACTCTTCTTACATATTTACATGTCAACTGATGCTAGATGTGCTTATATGGACTCTTGTGAAGTTCTTTTAGTATAGGTCCTTCTCTAATAAAGAAGTGGGTTTTTTTTTTCTTTTGTCATCAGTTACTCTTGGACTATGATGACCTGAGAAAGATACCGTATTTCAAGGCCGGTATAGAGAAGTTAACGGATGAGACAGTGAATTTGAGGTAACTGAATAATTGTGCAGATTTATTTTCCTATACTCTGGCAAGATGTCACAATAGTATGTTTTACCACTTTCCAAAAGACAGATGGAAGAGCTAGTTGGCATAATTACCTCAAGTCTAATTATGCACAGACTTTTGATATAAATTACTTTGAAATATGGTCGTGAATGTATAAACATAGGACCGATGCTGAAGGAGACGTCTCAAACCAAGATGTACACCTTCCAATAATTCTACCCAAACTTCCAGGCCGCTTTTATTTCTACTTTGGGAAGGCAATAGAGACAGAAGGTGGTATTCTTCAGCTCTCTTAATTTTTTGAGGTTCTGATCGAGTACATTCATTTGGATTTGATGTAGCTTTTAAATTGTGTTGCAGAAAGGAAGCAGGAATTGAAAAGCAGAGAAAAAGCTGATGAATTGTATTCAGAAGTGAAAAGTGAGGTTGAAAGATGCATAGCTTATTTGAAGGATAAAAGAGTAAACGATCCGTATCGGAATATTTTTGCACGTTTAAGTTACCAGGCAATACATGGTTTTGATTCTGAGGTCCCAACTTTTGATATATGATTATTTATCCGTTCAAGGATGGAAGCCACATAAAGATTACATTTTTTAGGAATGAATTTAGGAACTACATTAGGTTTCAAAATTTTGAACCTTATGTTGAGGAATCGTATGTTTTGCCTTATTATTCCTTCCTACTCAACAGTTTACGGCACCTAAATCTTATGTGTCATAACTCTCCACAGTGGTAACAAGTGGGGATGAACCTAGGAGCAACTTTAGATTTCAAGTTTAGTACCTTATGCCTAATTGAGACAGGTACCAACTTATTTTTAGAAGAACAAGCGGCATGAGAATTTGTTTCATTATCGCCTAAATCTCTTTTGAGTCCCATCTATTTTGTTCACACTTATCATGTTATCAATCTTCTTATATCCACTAGAGAATGATTGAAGTTGGGCATTTGGTTTTTCAAGATTATCTGTAAGAGTTTTAATCTTAATTTCTAAGGATTCTTTCTCAACCCTTAATTCATTCAATCATTTGGTAGACTCCTCAAGTTTAATTATAATGCTCTCTTTTCTAATTCAAATTCATTCACTTTCTTAAAAACTGATCTATTAACCTTATTTAACTTGAGACCCTCCTTAAATGGCTGGTCATAAGCTTCAAGAATATCCATATGATCATCAGATCCTACATCAGAATGCGATTGACTCATCTAGATAATTTTTTGGTCAATGATCGCAATTAAGCTCTAATACCAATTGAAAGTTTAAATTTATCGAATACTTTAGACCCAAAATCGGAACTAAACAATTGGAAGCAATAAGTCACTTATTAATTGGTTTCTAGATAAATAAGGTTAATTAATTCAATTAAATATATGTCAATCAATTTTAATCAATCAAATCAAAACAATAAAGTAAATAATAAACACCAAAATTGATCACAGAGGAAAATCCTTAACTGAATAAAAAACCTCCGGGAAATCTTGCTAGTAAACGTTCCACTAGAAAAGTTAACTTGCAATTAATCCAGACACTTCTAAACCTTAACTGACTCTGGTCACCTAACTTGTAAATCACCAAGGAACTTCTTTGGTTGTGCATGTCTGCACTTCCCATAACTTTGGGCCATTTTTCTCTTCACGGATCATCAAGAATGAGTGCTTTTCATTCCGGAGCCCTGGAACTCCAAGCATCTCTTCTCAAACTTCAGAACTCTGAATTGGAGAAGGTTGAGTTTTATGTTTTGCTATTTTATAAATAGATCTTTCTATGTTTTGATTTGTGGTAGAATATAGATAATTATAGCTCAATCTATCAAATTATGTTTGGGATGAATTATTAATAAGTAATGGGTTGAATCAATAGAACTTTGGAATGTGTTTTGGAAATTCAAATAATGTTCTCTATAATGAAAATAATGATCCAACACACCTTTGGGACGATCTAGACGTGGGTATTTATAATATGAGGTGTTTGGGGGTGAAATAGAGTAGGAAAACAAGCTGTTTAATTGAAATAGGATTTACCCAGATATATACGATGCTCGAGCATCAGGCTAGCATTGGCTAGCATCAGGATTCTGCTTCAATTTGGCTTGCGTCGCTCGAGCGAGAAAGCCAGTGGTTAGCTAGCGCATGTAGGTCAATTTCTTGATCTTCTCGAATTGTCGTCAACTTCTCTTAGGACTATACCAACCTAACTCTTTTGACTCTAATTACAAGTTAAATAACATATATTTTGGAGACTCTTTTGACTTCTATTACAATTCAAATAATTGGATTTTGGATACGGATAATGTCAATCACATATACAATTCCAACATAACCTAACAAGGACAACTTTGCAAAAATGCTAACAATAAACTAAATCTGTTTATCCACGGGACATTCTTAGCTACCTCTACCTTGATTATCATTTCAACTTGAAACCTATGAAGACCAACCATTTTTTTACTGAGTGACCTCGTAAGGATTTCCATCAGTATGACGTAAGTTATATTCGCTCGTAGCCTAGTTTGATTTTCATCAACTCTGTGTAAATATTTCACTACCTAAAATTTTGTCATGGTAAAACATTAATTCCTGCTTTGTCAGTAATAAGTATCTATTACACCTGAGGTCACATCTCGCCTTATCAACCATGTTGTGAATTGTGATGGAGCTGTCAGTGAAGCTATATAACAAATCTCATCTTCAGAGAAGTCTACTGGCAAATACTTTGTTAGGATGTGTAAGGTTAGGAGCCTCGAAATC
>CAIGRR010468339.1:0-10561 GCA_903798365.1 Fraxinus sp. 1973-6204 | reverse complement strand
TAAGAATTTAAAACTCATCCCTCACCTAGAAACTACGCCAGAAGGAGAAGAGTTTCTTCAAGAGCCTGCCCCAATTATTTGCTACAATTTTATCACGAGTAACCAGGGTTGGTTTGAGAAGAGGTAAGTCGGTGAGGATAAAATTTGGGGGATGCACCATAGAGGGGGAGGGGGGAGAGGGTATAGAAAATCTAGGGACTATCAGTTGTTATTGGTGTTTGGATTGGGGTTTTAAGAATAATGCTATTGATCGTAGTGGGATCGGTATAGGTGGTCACGTTTAACAAGTCCAATTAAATGAATCATGTGACAATGTATTTAAGTGGATTTATCATTTAATAACGTGTATTTGTCGTGTGAACATGTGTTTAACCCTAGTGGTAATGATTAATGAATATCATTACTCGATTTTAAAAGGTTTTATTGAAATCTATTTAAACAGTTAGAATAACTTCTATTAATGGTCAAGATAATTTGTCAAAAGTATTAATATCGATAACTTTTATTAATGGTCGGTTCAATTATAGAAGTTTCTAAATTATTAATGTAAATTATAGTACGAAGTTCTAGCGTCGTAATAGAGGGGGCACATTTCAATGCGGCCTAATTTTAAAGAAATTTGAATCAAATCGAGAATTATTGAGAATCTTATAAATGAAATAATCAGTTCCCAAATAATTATGTAAGTAAAAAATTCCATTTCGATTCTTGGACAATTCCTATAATTTTTTAAAAAATACAATCTGAATTAATGTTTTCTTAAATAAACTTGGAAACAAATGTCTTTAACATCGGTAATTAATTCTTTCTCGTGGTTGAAACATAGAGCCAGTCTCAATATTTAAATGGGATAACTTCAAATACCCTACTTTTGTGCAAAAAACTTTAAAATGTTTCCTTTACATTTTTTCAAAAATACCCATCTTTCATTAAAATTAATATTTTATATTTACCTACTTTTATAATTTTTAAATATACCTCCCTTTTCATTAAAAATCAATATTTTTTACGTCAACATATGTGAGACTGTTATTTATAGAGCAACAAATTTTTATTTAAACATAACTGCATCGAACTGGATAGTTCAATTGCGATATGGTATTTTGTCTAGTCCTATTCAATAACTTTTTTCACTTTTTAAATTGTTGTGAAGCTATCTTATATCACTTGTTGTGCTAGTTATGCCTAGAATATCTAATACAATTGTTGAGAATTCAACGATCACGTATTGCTCGATACAACTTGATATGAAACGAACCACCGGATTGAAATGTTGAAGTTATATGACAAAATATGAAATATACGATCACAAGCAAAAGAATAAGATATGACAAAAAAATATGGTTGATAAATTATGATATTTTATTGCATCACAAACAATGAAGATAGAGAAATATTACAATGATCCCAAAAGTTAGTAGTCACCACTTGTATTCTCACATTTTAAAATTGTATAGAAGAGTTTAATATTTATAGCGAACATATAGGAGACGTTCAAATCCTCATAGTAGAGTTGTTGATGAAGTATGATGTCAAAAAATCGAGTGCAAAACGAAGAAAGAGAAAAAACGTGAAAAATTCGGAACAAGTGCATGTGGCGCTGCGACGCCCGGGGCAAAAAATGTAGCAGGGGCGCAGACGCTGCAACGTCCCATGCCCGACGTTTCAGCGGCGGGCGTTCGACCCTCCTTTTTTTTTTTCTTTTATTAAAAAGAAATCCTAATTTATTAAAAAGAAGTCCTAATTTATTGTATTGCTTATAATAAATATGCAGAAATGTTATAAATTATGCAATATAATTATTGCATGTCTGAAGTTGTTTGGATTTGGCATTCTAAACTATTCTATTAACAATATCACATTACTTCTATTATAATTTAAGCTCGTGAAATATATATTATATCCACCCATTTCATACACTTATTTATTTACACTTTCCGTATGATTTATAGTCACTTAAAATTTAATTTAAATACTCTCAAATGTTCTTATAACTATTACCAAAAATTAAAATCTTTCTTATTGTCAAGCGAAAAGATGCATTATTGTAGTTAATTGTCTAGCACGTTTTTTTTCCACATATGTTTGATTTAACAACCAGTCAATCGGTAAAATTTTGCAACCTTGTTGACGAGAAGCTGAGATTTTTTCGAATATCGTACTAATTAACGTCGGTTGTGTAGATATTAAGCTTTTGTTTCTCTTCCATTAAGCCCCCGTTTGATAACTATTATTTTAAATTTTTTTTTTTTACATAACATATTCATTTTCAACAACATATTTACATAATAAAATATTCTACATGTAAACTTAAAATTTTTCTTTATTTTTTAACCATATATTCTCGAAAAAATCACTATTCAAAACTCCATTTTACCCAAATAATGATTGTCAAACTGGGGCTAAAATGAGTTTTTATTTATTTATTTTTTTTTTTGTGTCAATTTGTGATTGAAAATGAGTTTGAGATAAAAAAAAAAATTGATTTAATGGAAGACAAACTCGAGGCTAAAATTTATTTGCCTATTTAATCCCTTGTTTGATTTAGAGGTGTCAATCGAATCGAGAGGCTTGTCAAAAGACGAGCCCGAACCCGAGCCGAGTGGTAGCTCGCTAGGTGAGCCGAGAGGTTTGGACAAGCAGCTCGTGGGCTCATCCAAAATCGAAGGTTTATTTTTTAAAAAAATGACGAGCTCGCGAAGCTCACCGGCCGAACCGAACCGAGCCGAATCGAGCCGAGTCGAGCTCGATCCATGAGTAACAAGTCGAGCAGGATCGACTCGTTACAAACGAGCCACAAGCTCTGCTCGTGCTATTCGGCCGAGCCGACACCTCTAGTTTGACCATCATTATTTGAATGATATATATATTTTCAACCACGTATTCACATAATAAAAATATTTTACATGTAAGCTAAAAATATTTTTCTAATTTTTAACCACACATTCTCTTAAAAAGTACTATTTAAAACATTATTTTTTCTAAATAATGATTATCTATACGTGAAAACTTGAACTCGACTCGTGTCATTTGGATCATGTCTTACACCTATCACGATTATTTACAATTAAAATTTTTGTATCATATAGAGACTTCCTCCAATTAAAAAGCGAGTAATTTGATTTTTCAAAATCTCAGACCAATTAGATTACACACGACAACTTGGAAGCAAGCCACAATGAAAGATATGGATTTACATCCACGTGTCAAATTAGTAGCCATTAATAAAATCCTTCCACGAAATATCTTCTCATGGGTCCCACAAATGTCCCGTATAAAATAAATCCACGTGTCAAATTCATAGCCAATAATTAGATCCCCTCCACAAAATATCTTCTCACGAGTCCCACAAATGCCCCCTATAAAAATCTTAGAAACATGTGAGGTTTATATCCATTGGTTTATTTGGTCTTGCCTTTCGACCACCAACTGAAATAAATAAGCTCCCATTGTTAAAATTTTAATATATATATATTTTTTAATCACATATTTTTTTAATAAATTAATATTAAACGTAAATAAAAAAAAAATTGTTTCTTTTTCAACTTACCATTCTTCAAAAATAAAAATACTATTTCAAAAAGGATCAAACGGAGGCACTCTTCACCTTTTTAATGGTCAAATCTAAAGACGTGGCCAAGTTGAAGCCATAAACATTATTCTTCAAGATATTTTGTGCCACTACACATTTTTTTTTTATCTCAACTCACTTTGGGTATTTGCAATTTGCATCCTCAAATTACAAACTATGTCCAAAATAAAGCAATGATGTTTGATCACTTGTGTCTTTGTTCGACGAGTGAATCTTACTATCAAGTTTCCACCTAACTATACACTTGGAAGCCAATATTCCACTTTTGCACGCTTGCATTATCTCTTCGAAGGAACCAGTATCTAAGAATGTCCTTGATCCATAGTAATACCACTTATGGCTTGAGCCCCAAAAGAAACATTTTTTGCCTTCCACGCAAGTTGAGCAGGAAAAGGTTCAAATCCAATCTTCATCTTTGAAAACAATGGAGTTTCGTAAGGACTTTCTAATTACATAATTTACATCTTCAAGGAGATGTCTATTTCATTGAACTTTTCGATTGAAATCAAGTTGCGTTTCATAGCTAATCGTATTAATGAACTAATATTAGTTCTTACTTCATTTCAAAAATTGATAACTTTTGAATTACGCTATGAAATAGTTGGATATTAGTAATTCTTACTTCAAATTTGGTTGGATTATTAGCATTGTTAATGGTAAAAGATTCAAAATTGATATTTCTAAATATGCCTCCATTTTGCTGGGAGCTTATTAAGCCCCCGTTTGACACCCATTAATTTCTCATTCTCATTCTCACTTTTCATTTCAACCACACATTCTCATAATAAAATAATATTACGCACAAATAAAAAACTTTTTATCACTTTTCCACCACACATTCTTACATCAATCACTATTCTAAAAATTCTTTTCCACTCAAAATGGGTTTCAAATATGGGCTAAATATGATAATTATCTGCAAAGTAGGGCTCATGTTTCTTTCCTCAATAGGACATTATAGGTTATTTTTGTAAGAGAGATGACTCCATCTTGCCTACACGTTTTCAATTTGAGGTGTTATTTGTCATTTTTGTGTCTTTATGGTCTATATTGCAAAGTTGGTTCAAAGTTGTGGTGCAAATTGCAATTCTTGAAATTTTTACATAATACAAACTCGAATAATGATTACAAGAAATTAGAGCCATCACATATGGGCAGTTGAAAAATCACCGTTGGATCAAATTCCACAAATGGGTCTTCCATTCCATTTTCAGATATTTTAGGTTGAAAATGCCGTAAAACGACTAGCAGAAAGAGGAAAACTAGTACCTTTGCTTCTTCAAGGTTTATAGGTTTAAATTCTCTAGTTAATTCCACGTGCCCATTCTTCAAAGAATCGGGAGAAAAATCTTGAAAATGGGAGAAATTGTGGCAAGCTATGAAGATGGAATGGTATTGGAAGTGAAAGGAGCAGAGCAGAATAAGGGCGCAGGGCAAGGTGAAGTTGCAGCTCCACCGTCTGCGGTGGTGGAGGGAGCAGCGGAGGTGGCTCCTTCTGTTGTCAGATGGGAGAAGTGTCTTCCAAAAATGGTTATGAGAGTGCTGTTGGTGGAAGCTGATGATTCTACTAGGCAGATTATTACTGCTCTTCTCAGAAAATGCAGTTATAAAGGTTGGTTTGAAATTTCATGTTTTTGGAATTTAATTGAGTTTTTTGTTTGAAAGTTTGTCTTCTGGAACATGTTTTATTCGTTGTACTAGGAATGGAATCCTAGTTTCGTCTGTAAATAAAATGGATGCTTTGTTTTTCAGTTAATTCATCAGTTTTAGTCTTTTAGATGAGGATTTCAGTTGTGATCTTTGAGTGTTTTGGCTGCTGTAGAACTAAATAGTACATTAAAAGTCATTTTTCGTCTTGAGTTTATAAGGAAATTAGGCTGAGCATTTGAGATGGAACCTCTGATTTTTAAGAAGTGGTGCTCAGAATTAGCTGGATTGGATCCATAAGATGACTCTCGAGATGTCAACGGAAGATATGAACGAAGTGTAGAACCGAATTAATTGCAATGGCTGGGAAATTCTGTGGTTCGTTTCAAAGCGGTTGCGTTCACTTAAGGTGGCGGCCCTCGATGCAGTGGAAAAGTTGGGCCTCGATGTAGCGTTCGATCCATAGTGGTTTGAGAATGATGAACGGATGGATAGACTATCTCACTTGATAGGGGCCAAAGAAACGCGGCACTTGGTTTCGGGCCAAATAGAAGTCCCACCTCAACTATATAATGGGATAGGCTCGAGGTTATAAGAAAAGTGGGATTTTTTTTTTAATCGGTTAAATTTTTGAGATGGAATCCTAAACACAAAATGTAGTAACTGGAGTTGCTGCATAAGCCGGATAAATTAGCTGAACTCACACTTTCCAAATCGTAATTTTTCCATTTGAAAATATTTTTTGAAGAATTTTACTTGAATATATTTCAGTGTACATCAGAAATTTAGTAGTACTGTTAATGTTAGACTGCTTTTCCTTTCGGCAGTTACTGCAGTTCCTGATGGCTTAAAAGCATGGGAGGTACTAAAAGAAAGATCCTGTAACGTAGACCTCATTTTGACAGAAGTTGAACTACCATCAATCTCTGGATATGCTCTTCTTTCGTTAATCATGGAGAACGATATCTGCAAAAACATTCCCGTGATAAGTATGATACACATTCAATATGCTCGATCTACATTAACTTAGTGAATTATGGCTATTAAAATTCCGATATCTGTTCTCTATGATGCAGTGATGTCGTGGCATGATTCTCTTAGAACAATCTACAAATGCATGTTGAAAGGTGCTGCCGATTTTCTTGTGAAGCCTGTCAGGAAAAATGAGCTGAGGAACTTGTGGCAACATGTTTGGAGGAGACGACCCGTAAGCCTAATCCTCTTCCCTTCTCCAACATATTACTCTGTTCCAGTGTTATAATAAAGTAAAATAATTCTCATAGAACGTTGTCTTGTTATGTACTATGACATCAGTCAAGTAGTGGCGATATTGGACTGCCAGATGATAGCATTGAGCAACGAAAAACAGAAGCCACCGCAGAGAATAATGCTGTCAGTAATAATTCCGGTGGTTCAACGGCACACTTTAAGAGGAATAGGGAATGCATTGAGAAAGGAAGCGATTCTCAGGTAATGTTTGGGCATTCAGTATCATTGGAAAAGATCGTTTATACCTTATAGCTGTGCAATTTTTTTCTTTCATCCCCTTGGAGGCAAAACTTGATGAGCCTATGTCTAGGCATGGACGATACATTTTTTATGTTTTAGGTACTAAAAGACATGAATAAATTTGCTCAATTTTGTCTTATCTGCAGAGCTCATGTACAAAGCCAGAGCTTGAGACCGAAGGAGCAGATGTTGAGCATCTGCAAGGACTCTCGCAACCGAAAAGGATTAAAAATCTTTCGAATGACAAAAACGTACCAATAGAAGGAGAATATCATCAAGAAAATATGAATTTGCTTATGGCTGATACTGATACCAGAGGTAATATTCTAATGGCTTGTTTGGTAACATGGACTATAAAATCTTGTTTAGTACATTGTCCATTCTTTCAATATCGTGTCAATAATTTTTTTGAGCTTTAAAGATAAAAAATCAACAAGTTTATGTACTTTCATTTCAGAAATGGGATCACGGGCCGCTGCTTGCGTAGATGCCAATGCAGTAACTCGAGGAGAAGATAGAGATTATGAAGATCATCTGGACCATGTCAATGTCATTAGTGAAGCTTCTGAGAATAATCACGTCCCAGTGAATTCTTGTAATACCATTGACTTAATGGGAGCTTTTGATAGTTACCTCAAAGGTACTTTTAGAAGTTTAGCTTCTAATGCTAGTACAAGCAAGATCGACTTTTTGCCGCTATTGGATCTTTCCTTGAGAATATATCATCCCAACGGCTTTGTGAATCAAGCAAATGATGACAGGCCTATTTTAAACCATTCGGATGCATCAGCCTTTTCTCGGTGAGTTTCCAAGGCTTGGTCCTTCATTGTTTGTCTATAACTCTCTGTTGTTCTTACTTACTTTTTCCTAGGAATTTAAGCCTTTATTTTATGGTAATTCCTTGCAAAAGAAGAAGAAGGTGTAGTCTTGTATACCCTCTCCAAAAAAAGAGGAGAACGGAGGGTGTTCACAAAAAAGAAAAAGAGAAACGATAACATTGTGCAATTTACAACCTTTGGTTTTGGAGAAAAATGCTTTTGAATTTCTTACATTCATTCTATTTTTTCTTATTGTATTTTATGTGGCTCCCCTTTAATTTCGGTGCAACCTTGTTAAAACATTTGATGATTTGTGATGCTTATCTATTGAAACAAAAAAAAATGCAGGTACGTTAATAAGCCATTGCAGTCCAATTATTCGACATCACCTAGCGCACTTACTCAACAGAAAAACCAGAAGACCAATTCTGATAAACAGTCCTATCAAACCCTTCATCATAACTCTGATACACACGGTCCAACCCCGTGCCCTCAAAAACACGTCACTCCAGCAACATGCCAACCTGAACAGGCCGAAATTACGTTTCCTTATCATCAGCAAACAGGATTGTCCCAACCAACCCCGATTAGAGGTGCAAGGATTGAAACTCTAAGCAATGGATACGGTTCTGCAATGCCTCCAGTTTTTTGTATACAATCAGGCCAGTCCCCACAGCAGAGTCCAGGTACAGTGGGAACTATCGAATCTTCGCCTCCACTGAATCCATATTATCAATTAAATCATCAAAACGGAAGTTCTCAGCATTTTCAGAACATGGATAGAAGGATCGATGATGCCACCAATCAGGCACATTACAAACTGGGGCCCACATTGGAGGATTGGGGACATAAGTCTTCAGCCACAGATCAGAGTGCAAATAGCAGTTTCTGTAATGGTCCGAGTCACCTTCACAGCATGGATTCAGGAAGCAATGGCAAAATCAATGCAGTTTCAGATGTTAATGCCTCGTCAGAATGTGGCAATGAAGAAGGGTTCATTGTACACGAAGGAACCTCTCATCGATCTGGACAAAGAGAAGCAGCTCTAACAAAATTCCGTTTGAAGAGGAAAGATAGATGCTTTGAGAAGAAGGTATCATGATATTTTCATCATCATTATACCTATTTCTTTTTAATATTGAAGGCTTATTACATATTTCTCTAATATGATTTTGGCAATTCAAGTACACGCCAATTCAAGATTTATCAAAAATCAATTATGTTTTCATGAGTTGCATGCAGATTTAAAATTTGTGTCTAAGATTTACGGATCATAATAATCAGAATCCAGACGCCAAAAATCAGATTATTTAATCACGTGTAACATTTTGATCAACCCAGTATACATAGAACTTCTATTCTCTCACCGAAACATCTACGTAGTCATTATGATCGATAATTCATTTTTTTAATCGTCATACGTTCAATTCTCACACTTTTCATACATGTATTGTGAGCAACATTTAAATTAAGTTTGTGTAATGAATCATTTTTCACCTTTGTTGGCAGGTGCGATATGAGAGCAGAAAAAAGCTTGCTGAGCAGCGTCCACGGGTGAAAGGACAGTTTGTTCGACAACTGCCCAATGATCCTCAGCCAGGTGACTCATCTACTGGTTAAGCTAATATGAACGGATGGTCGTATCCAAGACGGAAAATACCAAACTAGTTTTGGCATAAGTAACTGAACTGATAACTTTTTATTTGGTTTGGCTTCCAATCTTGAGCTTCAAGTAACAAATCTATACAGAGAGGTGCGAGGATGTCTAATGTATCTATTAACAGTTCCCTGCTCATCCAGTAATGACTTATCGCCTTGTAATCTTTGTATATTACTATTCAATTTTAGGATTTTCTATGTTTTTTTGAGAGAACCATTTCCCTTTTTGTTCCATGAATAGAAGTAACTACGTGTTTCGAAAAGAAAATCATTTTTTTCAAGACCTCTCATTTGAAGGCGAGGATAAACTGGAAAAAGGCTCTGATTTTGTTATATTCACTGACACCCGTGAACGTGCTTTGATTCGATCATGTACATGAGGAACTCGTACACAAAATTATTATGTGTTCGAGATATAATTTGTAAACAGTGCGGTAATTTTCCCAATGCTTGAATGATGGAGCGATTTTGTGTTGGTGCCTTCTGACTGCATGACATAATACAAGCACAGATAGGCCATGTTTGTTTTGGATTAAAATCAAATTTTAAGTTAAGTCAAAGTCAAAACAATTAAATATTAACTACATCTTTCATGGGTTTCACAGCTTTTCAATCACACATTTCAAAAATTTCTATCACAATCTACTAAAAGTCTAATTTTAATATCCACCAAACATCTACATAATGTTCTTCGATTGTACTTATCTCCTAACACAAGGATATGTTGGGCACATATTACTAGACACGACTTGAATGGGGTTAAGGAAGGAAAAAAAGTTCCAAGTCTTGTCCTACCAAACATGCCTAGCACCACGATAAATATTTGTTGACAGGTGCAGAAATTTGATAAAAATACAGCTTGGCATTGTGTTAGAATTTCTATTTTCTTCAATCATTATGTCATTTTTCTTGAAAGGGATGTTTTGAGTTATGAGGACATTTTAGAAAGATTGTGTTGCAAGTGACTATTCGGAAAGCTTTTCACCTTTCAGTGTTTGTAAAAGTAATGTGTATGGTACATAACTAGATTGAATGATGAACAAATATGTAATTGTTTTTCTTTGTTAATAATATCCAGTTCAGTATACCAAAGACACTGTTTGTTTTTGTATCATTTACGAAAAAAATTGAGATAAAAATTGATGTGACCTTGTGACTGTCTCTGCGCCAAATATTATGAATAATTAGAAAATTCACACACGTTAACCTTGTAGCAAATCTAAGACATGATCCCTTGTCCATAATCACGATAAAAAGGACAAAAGTCAAAAAAGGTTGGGTCAGATGATAAGTCAATCAAAATAATGGGGCAGATCATCTTTTTCTTTAATGATGT
>CAIGRR010468329.1:0-10458 GCA_903798365.1 Fraxinus sp. 1973-6204 | reverse complement strand
AAAAAAAAAAAGACTAAAATTTTTACTTTCTACTTGATTGTGAATTTGTCTAAAATGATTAGCTAGAGTATTAATGTTGTCTAATTTTTGTTTAGAGTCATATGTCATCCAAATATTATTTAGTAGACAATGCTCCCTTTTGGAAAGTCTCTCTAAATTATTTCCTTTGAATCGGAGATTAGATCCTTGTGGGATCACACTTATAGTGACATTCTCAAATGTCATCATTCTCTGATCCATTAGCATAAAATAACTGGTTAGAAAATTAATAATTTGTCTACTTAAATTATCTGCCAATGCATTATTCTTTATGTCTATGCGTCCTGTATTGATTTTATAACTGTTCAATATTTCATACAACTGTAGCCATCTTTTATGTCTTATTTTATCAAAATTTGTCTTTGTAATAAACTTTTCTATGGCTTCACAATATGTTCTAATAGTAAATTTTGTATCTAAAAATAATTTAAAGCTTTCTATACTATGCCCATGTTTGATGGAATTAAAATCAGATTTTTATTAGATCTTGATAAAAAAAAAATTGATTAAATGTGTAGTTGAAAAGTTGTGGGACCCATGAAATATGTGGTTAAAATTGATTGTTAACTTTAATTTAAATTTAAATTTAAATTTTAATCACTTCCAAACAGGGGCCATGTGTAATAGACATTATTTCATAATCTAAACTAGTCAAATATCTTTCTTTTTTTATCTTATATTTTCCACTAGCATATTTACAAATCTTTTCTATCACTATATTTATTTGGTTTAGAATATAACATTCCTTCCCATCCTAGTTCACATCCATCTATTTCTATTATTTTAAATTCACTATTTAATGGTAATTCTAAACGTTGTAAATTTTTAACTTCTTCTTTTATCTTTTTAACTAACTCTATGTTGACTGATTAAAATATTTATGTTCTTTGCTAGATAACTTGCTATGCAATGATCCTACTTTCTTTCCTAAATCTTTAATAAATTGTCTAGCATAATTCAAAATTTCTAAAAAAAACTTGCAATTTCTTAGTTTCTTCAATTTTGTTAAAATTGTCTGTACGTACTATATGTGGTTGCAGTTGGATTTTTCCTTCCCCTAAAGTAATTCCTAAGAATTCAATTTTTTTTCTTATTTTTTTTCATTTTATTTTCACTTATAATTAAGCAATTTTCTATGAATCTATTTAAAACTATCTCTATTTCATATGTTCTCTCTAATTTTTAGTATATGCTAAAACATCATCTATATATACCCAAACAAATGAAAAAGTATAAAAATTTTTATTTGAAAAATAGAGGGTGCATTTTTTAACCTAGAATGTATGACTAACTATTTAAAATGTCTTAGTGGTGTAGTAAAAGATGTCCAAGGAATAGAGTCTTTTGCCATCAAAATCTAGATTTACATTAAACCTTGAAAATATTTTACTATATTTTTGTATTTTATTTATTAACATGTCTTTGTCTGGTATTTTCTATCCGTTTTCGATAGTATTATCATTTAGTCTTTTATAGTTTATAACCATTCTTACTTTTTCTCTTTTAATCTCACTATGATTTTTAACTATAAAAGCCGATGATCTATGTTGATCGCCAGGGGGTCTTATTACTTTTAAATCTAATAACTCTTTAATCTGTATATTAAAGTCTTCTATGTCTTGATTTGTATGCTTGATTTCTGCTTTTCTAATTTTTATATTTTCGTTTATAATTTTTAATTTAGCTTCTAATTTTTTAATCCCAATGCTTTATAGGTCCTCTTATTATTTGAATCTTTTCAGCTAATTTTAAAATCTTATCCATACTGTCTACTTTAGATGACGTTTTATTAAAAACTATTAATTCTTTGGTTCTTGGTGTGAAATCAATCTTTAAGATTTCTAGAGATAAATGCTTTAAACATTCTAAACTTTATAAATTATCTAGATTTTCTGGTTCTTGTAAGGGTAAGGGTCCACCACGCTTTGTTCTTAACTCTGACGAATTTATTATATTAATAATAGAAATGTCTTTTATAAAATTATAACATCTTGACTGACTGTTAAACTTCCATTTCTACTTAATAAGAATTTTATTCCTATAACAAATTCATCTTTGATTAATTCGCTGACTAGTGTAGTTGTTAAACTATACTGTATTTCTTGAAGTTTAAATTTAAAATTATCAAATAGTCTTTCTTCAAATTCCATTTTACTATCGTCTATTTGACTACCTCTTATTTCATATTCTAATTTTTGTCTACAGTCTTGTTTAATTTGAAGTCTTTTAATTTACAAGGATTGAGATAATTTTTGAGTACAAGTGTTGTTTAGTGTTTTCTATTTTCTCGGTGTGTCCTCTATTACGTGAATACCTTGGTATTTATAGGGAAATAGATGTTGATATTTTTAGGGAAATAGATGTTGATATCGCATCTTTTCTTACAAAATACAACTATATATTTTTATAGGTCTGTGTCTCATAGTAAAAAGTACATCAACATCTTTACAAGTGTGTGACTTAAATTAAAAGTTTTACAAGATCTTGTTTGACAAGCATGTCTCTACACTCTTCTTTTATGGATTCCTTCTTATAATTGTTCTTTAATATTGTTCATTGCCTTTCTTTTCATGGTTTTCCTTTAATAATTGTCCTTTTGAATACTATTTTTTGTCTCCGAGTCTTTGCATCTTTGCATTATCGTACTGAATTTTACTTTTCCATCATCTGTATGTATGCATATTCCAAATCAGTGTCCATTTTATTAATTTTATGCAGATAGAGAAATTCATGTAGATCAGCTAATTTCAAATTCTAACTATAATATAAATATTTATACTTAAACTTGGAGGACCGTTGTGGTATGTAAAAATCACCCATAACCAAAAAGTTTTCATTTAAGTTCATGCATTACATAAATAACCAAAAAATTCATACAAGTTCATTAGATATAATTTTTTCCGCTGAATGTTTGACACTGACTGTATTGATTTTTGTATCGAGATATTTTTGACAGAAAATAACTCATTTATCCTATTGTGCTACGAATCTGAAGTCCTTTTTTGTATTTCCATTGTTACGCCTTGCCACCATGCTTCAGTTAAATTGCCACGTCGCAGTTCATGTGAAAAGAAAAGTCAACAAAGAAATGCAAAGAAGTCAAACAAAGACTGAAGCTCATGTGCCGAAGTACTGCCTGAATTGCTGCAGTTGTAAGCCAAAGCACTACATAAGAAATCAATAAAGACGCCGAAGCTCTTCACACAGAGGACCATCAATATGAAGCTTTCTCCGACAAAAGCCCTTAGTTTATCCAAAGTCCCTGAAGCCGAAATGGTCTCTTATAAAATCTGTAAACAATCTTTAGAAATGCTTGATGTAACGTTTGTAATAAAATATGTCAGGTGTGTGAGCCTAATGTATATAACAGCTGATCCATTGTCAATGTATTTATTGTATGATAGACTTAGTGATGCGAGACTTCAATCTAGGAGATGATGCCATGTGCTTCTGATCCAATGGACACCACGTCGGCCATAACACTATAAATAGGTGATCTTTGTAAATGGAAAAAGGACTTTTGATCTTTGATAGTCATTTGAATACTAATATATAAGAAAACACACAAGACAAATACTCTCAAGAAAACTTCTTGGTTGTTCTATATTTGTTAGTTTAATCTTGAGTTATTTACATTTTGTTGGTGATTGTTTATTAGCACAATCATTCTAGTCACTACCACCGGTGCTCGTACATTTTCGTCTCAAACATCTCCCGCGTTCACGTATTCTCATTTTCTCATCGATCCACAGGTGAAAACGCGTTGAAATCTGCTTGAGTTGGCGTGAGTGGGCCTGACATTTGTTGTCCATGTTTGCATTAAGATTTTCGGGATCAACAGATTGGCGCTGTCTATGGGAAGAGTCACAATAACCACGAATGTCCCTATTACAAAAAGTTTACCAGGGAATAGTTGGGCATCCCCCGTGAAAAAGAACAGGAGAAAGTCCCAAAAAGTTGAGAAAATTTAAAAGTTAAGGAAAAATGAGTTCAGATCAAGATGTCCCTCCCAAGAGGGTAAGAGAAGATCCTGACGAGAAGGCTCCACGAGCAACGACCCAAGCAAATCGGTGCAGACCCCACCACCACCATAGGCGTGGTGGGATGAAGGTAGATGCTCAGCTCACCCAGGATATTGCCACTATGGTAGCCAACATGAGGAATATCACCCCCCAAAATATGGCCATGTAGGAACTCCTCATGTAAATACAAGGCCAGTGAGGACCTCCGATTCCTTTTGCACCACAAGGATGCCGCTCGCAAGAGGATGAAGTCCAAAGCCATAGGTTCCCATCTCCTAGGCATGCTAGAGAGGTTAGCCCCCTTAAAATGGAAGTAATGATTGATATTCCCTCAAATTATACTTCTGGCCGACCTAACGACCTTTTGGTAAGGGCCGTTGTGGGCCGTAACCAGTTGAAACGGATGCTGGTTGATAATGACAGCTCCGTCAATATCCTTTTTCGAGCCACTTTCCACAAGATGATTGTTGATCACGAATTGATCCCTATCACAACTTCTTTGTACGGCTTCACCGGTGATAGCGTCGTTCCAAAGGGGAAAATAACCCTTATTGTGGAAATGGGAAATCCACCCCAGACAGTTTTGAACTTCATGGAATTTTTGGTAGTAGATAATAGGTCACTCTACCATGGGGTTCTAAGTAGACCTGCCTTAAAGGATTTATGGGCAGTCACCTCTATTCACCACATATGCATGCAGTTTCTTACTGAGCATGAAATTGCCATAGTTAGAGGTGACCAAAAAGGAACAAGGGAGTGCTACCTCAATTCAATAAGAAAAGTTGAACCCATGGATGTCAACATGATGGTAATGGACGTTGATATGGTGGACGCCCCAGGAGACCAAAATTCCAGTCGAGAAGACGTCGAAATGACGTTTGTCCTTGAGCATGTGGTCGAGAATGATGAATTGGACCCTCGTATTATTAAGTCTGACTCCCGAGCAACAAGGATGGAGGAGCTTGAAAGCTTCCAATGGATCCTCAAGACCCCAGTAAGGCACTACAGGTGGGAGAAGACCTACCTTCAGAGATCAAAGAGAGACTTAAGAATTTTTTGTGTAGGAGTCTTGATGTCTTTGCATGGATGCACGAGGACATGGTAAGCATCGACTCGAAGATCAGTTGTCACTTCCTGAAAATTGATCCTAAAGTTGCCCAGCACAGACAAAAGAAAAGGGTCCTCAACCTAGAACGATATAAGGCATTTTAGGATGAAGTGCAAAAACTGATAAAGAACAACTTCATCAGGGAGGCCATTTACCCGAAGTGGGTCTCAAATCCAGCATTGGTAAAGAAACACAATAGTAAATAGAGGTTGTGCATAGATTTCTCTAACCTTAACCAAGCTTGTCCGAAGGATAGTATTTCCTTTCCAAAGATAGAGCAACTTGTGGACTCCACTGTTGGGCACGAACTATTGAGCTTCATAGACGCCTACTCAGGCTATAATCAAATTCTGCTGCACTCGACAAACAAGAAAAACACCACTTTCATCACTGATAGAGGTCTTTATTGTTACAAGATGATGTCCTTTGAGCTAAAAAAATGTCGGTGCTACGTACCAGAGACTCGTTAACAAATTGTTTGCCAACCTCATTGGCAAAACCATGGAGGTTTACGTAGATGACATGCTCGTGGAGAGCTTAAAGGCAGATGTAAGGTACTTGGATGAAACTTTCCAAACCTTACGAAGGTATAGAATGAGGTTAAACCCTCTCAAATGTACATTTGGTGTTGCTTCTAGGAAATTTATAGGATACATGATTAACCAAAGTGCTATAAAGGCTCATCCAACAAAGATTCGAGCTTTAGTGGAGATAAGGTCTCCTAAAAAACTAAGGGAGGTACAAAACTTGACTAGGCGTGTGGCAGCTTTAAGTCGTTTCGTCTTGAGGGCCACCGACAATTGCCCCCAATTCTTTAAGATCTTGAAATGAGGCAAAAAGTTCCAATGGATGGAAGGGTGTGAAGAGGCTTTCCAGGGGCTGAAAAAGCTTCTAAAACAAGCCCCCTTCTCTCAAAACCCAAATCTGGAGAAGCTTTACAAATCTATTTGGTCATTTCTAATGAAGTGGTTAGCCCAATTCTCATAAAATAAGAAGATACCCACCAATTGCCAGTCTATTATGTGAGTAAGCACTTTTGGCAGCTGAAACCCATTATCCTAACATGGAAAAGTTAGCTTTAGCCTTGATAACTGCGTCTAGAAAGTTGAGGCCATTCAATACTTAGGCAAGTGCTTCAAAAATTCGACTCTTTAGGAAGATTTCTAAAATGGGCGGCTGAGTTCAGTAAGTTTGACATTATTTTCAAAACAAGAATCGATATCAAAGGCTAGGCCATCGCAGGCTTCGTGATAGAATTTGCCAATGTCCTGGTGATGGACGAAGTCATGGAGCTTGTGGAACTTATATAGAACCTATTCGTGGATGGTTCGTCTGGGGACGCAAGCTCAGGAGCACGAATGGTCTTGATTAGCCCCGAGGGACACAAGCTCAACTGCCCAGTAAGGTTCGAGTTCAAGGCTACCAACAACGTGGTAGAATATAAGGCACTACTTGATAGCTTAAGATTAGCTAAAGAAATGCAAGTAAGAAAGTTGCTCATTAACAGTGATTCCCAACTGATAGTCAATCAGGTCAATGATAACTTTACGGCTAGAGACAAAAGCATGGCTACGTACCTCAAAATAGTAATGCATTTACTCTCGTCTTTTGAGAAATTCGAGTTAACTCCAATTTCGCGCGTCGAAAATGCCCACGCTTATGCTTTGTCTAAATTGGCTAGTAGCAAAGACTCGAAACTATTAATGATTGTGCCGATTGAACATCTCTCGGAGCGTTCCACTGTCAAAGGGAAAGAGGTAATGTGGGTAGAAGGAAAGCCTACATGGATGCAACCAATAACAGCCTTCCTAAAAAATCAAACGCTCTCCAACAACAAAGATGAAGCTTACAAACTTAGGAGAAGGGCTGCCCATTTTGTATTCTAAGATGATGTGCTCTACAAAAGAAATTTTTCCTTGCCCCTCCTCCAGTGTGTTGGGGGGGAAGAAGCCACCTACATCCTCCGTTAAATTCATGAGGACATTTGCAGTAACCGTGTTGGAGGACTCACATTGGCACAAAAGGTACTGCGACAAGGATATTATTAGCCCACTTTAAAAACAAAAGGCTCGATCCAATTTGTACAAAAGTGCGATAAATGTCAACGTTTCTCTCCTATCCAGAGACAGACTTCCCAAGAGCTAACAGTGATATCCAACCTATGGCTATTTGCCAAATGAGGAATTGACCTTTTAGGCCCTTTACCCAAGGGTAGAGGTAGCACAAACTTTGCTATAGTTGCCATTGACTACTTCATAAAATGGATTGAAGCTGAACCTCTGGCCAAAATTAGGAAAGCCTTCACTTCTAAATTTTTGTGGAAGAATATAATATGCTGGTTCGAAATTCCCCATTCAATTGTCTCATATAATGGCCGTTAGTTTGATAACAAAAAGGTCAGGCACCTGTGTAAGGAATTTGGGATCAAGAAGCATTTTTTGACACCTCACCATCCTCAGGCAATGGATAAGTAGAGGCTATAAATAAAACCATTAAGTACACTTTGAAAAAAAAGCTTGACGCCTCCAAGGAAGCTAGGTCGATGAACTACCACGTGTATTATGGGCAATGTGGATTACCATTCGGACCTCAATCGAAGAAACCCCATTCTCCATGGCTTACAGTGTAGAAGCAATGAGCCCTGTGGAAGTCGGGCTACCTTCTCCTCGTCAATTGCAATTCAATGAAATATCTAATGACGAGATGAAAAAATGTGGGCTCGATTTCCTCGACATAAGGAGGAATGAATCCCAAACAAGGCTAGCTGCATATCAAAGGAAAATGACCTAATACTATAATGCAAAAGTTAAGAAGATGTCATTTCAGATAAATAACCTCGTACTTTGAAGGGTCTTCATGTTCTCTAAGGAACCAGGGATGGCACGTTGGGTCCAAACTGGGATGGACCGTATCGTATTAAAGATGAGCTATGACCTGACACTTATTGGATAGAAGTGTTGATGGGGAAATGAAGCATCGCCCATGGAACATAGAGCATCTTAAAATCTACTACCAGTAACTGGGTCCTACGGCTGGAGAACCCCTCCTAGCCCTTGTAAATATCTTGAAGTGATTCAATAAAAGTACATTTTATTTAATAAGTTTAAAGCACAAGCCTTCCATGACAGAGTTGAACGTTATGAGATAAACTCCTACATGGATGAACCATCCATAGTGTAGGAAAGCACATGCCTCCCATGACAAAGTTGAACTTCATCGGAAAAGCTTCTACATGGGTGAAGCATCCACCATGTAAGGAAGTGTGAGCGCCTCAGTGAAAGGGATCCGATCTTAAAAGAAATTACCTAAGATTTGCTAAGTGGGATGCATTTACAGTTGAAGGAATTTTGGTTACCTCCCAAGCCACCTCGTCATTTTTCCTACCTTCCCATAAAGGCAAACCACTCTGTCCAACCCTAATGGCTCAAACCAGGCCAGCTTTAATAGTTAATTTTATCCCTATCTCAGTAACTACTTGGCACAAATCTACATTCCCCAGTAGAATCTGAAAATGTCATTAAGTCTTTGAGTTTAAAGTGTTGAAACACTTACAAAATGTCCAAAAGATGGTGAAGAAAAGTCACTGGGGATTATGAGTGCAAAGGAAGAAGAAAAGAGATGGAGAGGTTAAGGGAATGAGAGCGCTGATTGTGTAAATGAAAAAGTGATTTTTTACCCCAAACTGCTCTTAGTTCCAATCGTTAGATATCGATCCGGGTAATCTAACTGTTCATTTGAGATTTCAATCCGAGCCACTCAGTACATCGGACTCTTCGCTTTCTACAGTCTAGATAAGCCCGTCGGCATCACACGCTCTATTTCTACAGTCTAGATAAGCCCGTCGGCATCACACGCTCTATGCGTGTGAATTTCATAGGACACGCATATGACTGCCATCATTGCGTATTAAATACGATGACATTTGTGTGTATGAGAAGATGTACTTCTTCAGCTGTCTTTTCTTGAAAACGTTGAATCAGTAAATCATTTGGGCACAATAATTGAAGGTTCCTCGTCTTTCCAACATTAAAAAAGAAAACTTGATTCATTATAATTAATGAGTTATAGCCTCAGCAAGTAGTAGAGGTACGTCACCTCAATTGCTTCGAGTAACGCTTCAGAAATACTGGCAACTTCAGAGATGACAGCTTCAGACAAATTTGTCATATTAACCTTCCTCCAATTTATTCTAGAAATTCAAAGGTCACCAGGTATACAACTTCGGACAACGTGGATAGGTAATTCATGTAGATTAGCTACTTTCAAATTCTAACTATAATATAAATATTTATACTCAGACTTGGGGGACCATTGTAGTATGTAAAAACCACTCGTAACCGAAAAATTTTCATACAAGTCCATGCATTACACAAATAACCAAAAAAATTTCATACAAGTTCATTAAATATAATTTTTTTCTTTGAATGTTTGGCACTGAAATTTGTTTTGCTGTATTGATTATCTTATTGAGATATTTTTGATAGAAAATAACTCTTTATCCTATTGTGCTACGAATCTGAATTTTTTTTTTTTGTATTTCCATTGTTACGCCTCGCCACCTCTCCATTAGACTCCAGTCAAAGTACCACCAATACGAAGCTTTCTCCAGCAGAAGCCCTTAGGTCATCTAAAGTCCCTGAAGTTGAAGTGTCTTATAAGATCTGTAAACAATCTTTATGAATGATTGACGTAACGTTTGTAATAAAGAACGTCAGATGTGTTAGGCTAATGTACAGGACGGCTAACCTATTGTCAATGTATTTATTGTATGATAGACTTAGTGATGTGAGGTTTTAGTCTAGGAAATGAGACCACGTGGTTCTGATCCAATAAACACCAAGTCGGCCATAACACTATAAATAGGTGATCTTTGTAAATGAAAAAAGACTTTTGATCTTTGATAGTCATTTGAATACTGATATATAAGAAAACACTCAAAACAAATACTCTCAAGAAAACTTCTTACTTGTTCTATATTTGTTCATTTAATCCTGAGTTGTTTACATTTTGTTGGTGATTGTTTCATTCTAGTCACTACCACTGGTGCTCAAACCTTTCTGTCTCACGCTATAAAGCATCTCACGCGTTCAAGTGTTCTCCTTCTCTCACCAGTCCTCCGGTCAAAACGCGTCAAAATTTACTTGAGTTAGCATGAGTGGGCCTGGCATTTGTTGTTCGCATTTGCGTTACGTTATTTGGGGTCAACATCCATCATAGCTCTTGTTTCTAAAATTCATCTTTCAAATTAATTTGTCTAATTTTTATTTTTTATATTAGTCTTTGACTAAG
>CAIGRR010468189.1:0-10423 GCA_903798365.1 Fraxinus sp. 1973-6204 | reverse complement strand
TATATATATATATATATTATGTTAAAATAGAATATATAAAGTATTACGTGTGAACGAGTTGGGCTGATTTGGTTAACAAATTAATGAAGCTGACTATAATTTTAAGACCAAGCAAAAAAGCTAGCCAAATTTTAAGTTGTTCTTCTTTCTCTGAATGAATGATTACACTCAAATTTTCAAGGAGTAATGAACTCAAATCTTTTATAATTTACTTGGACAAAAACACTCGTTTGAGGGTGCATTAGTGGAATGTGAAATGAGCATTGCACATGGCTGATTATGATTTTGACAAAAATTTAAACAATTTTTGCAAACTTTTAAGTGTTTTTATTTGAACTTCCGTAGCTATTAAGGTAAAATTCCAAATAAAATAAATTGTATACAATAATCTTAGTATTATGATTTGTGATATTCCAAAATTGATGTTATCGTATGATCCACCAATATCAGTACGCATCTCTGAAGTAGGTGGCGGTTGATAAAGGAATCCTTGANTTAAACAATTTTTGCAAACTTTTAAGTGTTTTTATTTGAACTTCCGTAGCTATTAAGGTAAAATTCCAAATAAAATAAATTGTATACAATAATCTTAGTATTATGATTTGTGATATTCCAAAATTGATGTTATCGTATGATCCACCAATATCAGTACGCATCTCTGAAGTAGGTGGCGGTTGATAAAGGAATCCTTGATCCTAATTTCTAGTATTCATACTGCGTCCAACATGCAGTAGACTTCGATTCCATTTCTTCAAGCAGTTTTTCTATTTCTGACTCAAATATTTGTCTATCAATTTCCTCATCGGTGCTCGAGAGATTGTAGCGCCCTCCGTGCCTCGGCCGGTGACCAATCCGGTCAGTCAAAAAATAGGTTAAAAAAAAAGAAAAGGGAATCAAGATATAATGGTTTCAACTATTCTTCTTAGTAAGTTTGTTATTTTTAAGAAGAAACCCCTAAACCCCAATAATAGCGAAGCAAAATGTTTAGTCACGCGAAAAAAAAAAATAGAAAAAATTATAAGGTGTGGATTATAAAAGGCTTGAATTATTCAACGGAAAAAGAAATTAAACAAAATGATTTGGTTATTGACAACCTACCTAACCTTTATATCACTAAATTTGACTTGTGCCACAAAGCATTTCTCTAACGGAATCATAGTTACAAGACTAAATAAAATCAGGAACATGTTATTTTAATTAGCACCACGCATAAAACAAAACTTTATTCATAATCGTACCATTGTCTAAATGAGTGGGCATAGCGGGACGAGCGGTGGTACGTTAGAGCTCGAGGTTCTCGATGCAGAGTCGTGATAGGGTGTGAACTTATAAGCTTGGCCAAACATGTTTGTTTAATATGCCGCATACCTATGCATTTTATATGGTCACATAAAACATAGGTTTTATTCTAACATGATCATGTCATTAATGATAAGTGTATTATACACTTATTCGTATTTATTGGTTATAGCTTAATTTTGTGCATATTGTGTTTGTTAGATACAAAACAACATAAATGGCGGAATTGGAGAAAAATGATTAAAAAAAAAAAAGGTTCAATTGTAAGAGATCCAAAGTTAGAGGACTAAAATCCAAATACTCAAAAGTTAGGTCGACCTCATGATGAAAATTCGAGAATGTTAGGGGTCAATTGGATGAGCGAAGAAGTCAAATGAAAAAAATATAGTCAAAGTATTATCACACATCACTTTTTAACCAAAAAGTTATGCTCTGAATTTTCTTCCATTTTCAGATTGATAATCATTTTTGACATAGAAAACGTTCGAATTGAAAAATGATATTTAAAAAAAGTTGTAGTCATTTGAGTTATCTTTCCAATGCACTTTGAATCGTGTTTATGGCGTGTGCAATTATGTGAGATAATCATGCGTTTGAATATGTGCTTTGCATATGAATTCAGACTAAAAATAAGATCAAGTCATATTATGTGTGTGTGTGTGTGTGTGTGTGTGTGTGTGTGTGTGTGTGTGTGTGTGTGTATATATATATATATATATATATATCTTGAAGAGAATATTAGATATTAACGAATTATTGATTGTCATGAACACATTAATCAAGCGAACTTACGTAAGTTGAGAATTGGAATTAAATATCAATGGGTGGATTCTGAAATCCAATACATGTATGTTGTATCTCATCTTTGAATAAAAAACAATTTTTTATTGCTTTCATAGTTTAACTTAGAATAATAACAAAAATAAATTTCTTTTTGTATTACATTGAATCAAATTTGATTATAAATATTAAACTATAATTAATATTATTCCTCGTAGGACAATACAACTCAACTCACTACATTATTACTTGTCAACGATCATGTACGCTTGTGATTTTTGTCCAAACAAGTTTTGGCGCCGTTGTCAAGAATAACGGTTTTAATTCTAGTTTATTATTTTAAATTGGATTCAGTATTTTCTTCTAATTAATGCTATTCATTTTACTACCTAATTTCTGTTTGTCTTACTTCTTTAAAGTTGTCAACAGTTTATGCAAGATTCTAAAAAAATCAAGATCCTACCATTGGATTCCAAGATTAAAAGAACATTCAGACAACGTTGAAGAGAATAAAAAAAAAAAAAACAAGGGCAATGGCTGAGAATCAGAATCAGATACAGGATCCAATTCAACCACCACTAAGGGTGAGCAAAATCCGACTGAAATAGTCAAAATCGCCCAAACCAAACCAACTCGATCGGTTTGAGTCGATTTTTTTGTTGTTTTTACACGGGTTGGGTGAGTAGGTTGCGTAGGCGGGTTGCGTTGGGTTGGGTTGTAGGTTAACTCATGAAAATCGAATAAACCTGCCCAACCCAACCATATTTATTAACTTTACAAGTGTTAAGATATTACTTGGACGAATACACATTCAACACAAAAACATTTTAATTACCAAAAACATTTATTGACTTCATATAATTTAATATCAATTTGTCCATGTAACATTTTCGAGTATGAAGTGCCAAAATAATTCAAAATTTTTAGTCATTGTAACTATAGAGACCTAATATTATATAAGTCACGAGTCAATTATAAATCCGTCCAACCCAACCCGCCCACTTTAATCTTTGTAACAAGTTGTCACAAACCGACCAACCAAACCCAACCTGACTGATACTTGATTGGGTTGCGTTGGGTTTCAACATTTACACGGGTTGAGTTTGGTTAAATTATGATCAAACCGATCATGTTGGGTTAAGTTTGAGTTGATGTAAAAATTGACCCGACCCAACCCATGCTCATTCCTAACCACCACTAGATGAATAGAGACCTATCGCCAATGAGGGCCGAATATTAGTCAGGGATTATTTGAATCCAGTGCCTACACCGGTGCAACCTCCAATCATCTACCTACCCTTCGAACATGGTAATTTTCACATTCGATTTGATGTCATCAATCTCTTTCAAAGTCATCATTACATTATTAGGCTAAATCTTTTATGTATTGGATGGATAATGGAACCCTTGTTTTTTAGTTTTTATTTCAAGATTTATTATTGTTAGTTAATTCTTATGTTCTTGATTAAATATACACGAATTTTAAATTGTTTGAATGTTTGACCATAATTTAGATAACTAGTTGCTTATTTGTAGTGTTGTAAAACTCACAATAAGTAGAACATTGTGTATTTAACACACGGACAATAGATATTATGAATAATGCTTACTCTGTGTGAGAAAGAGATAATCATGTGATGGAATGTGTGCTTTACATATGAATTTGGACTAGAAATAGGATGTAGCAGTGTTAAGTATAGATTTAATATATCTTGGAAGATAATATTAGATATTAATAGATTATTGATTATCAGGAACACAATAATCAAGTTAAGTTACATAAGTCGAGAATCGGAACTAGACATTAAGATGTGGATTCTGAAATCCAATACATTCATCACATTTTTGGACAAAAACCAATCTTTTATTGCTTTCATTGTTTAACTTAGAATAATAATGAAGACAAATCTATTTTGGGTTGCATTAAATCGAATTTGATTATAACTTTTTTTTTTTTTTTTTTTTGATGCGTAAAAATTTCATTCATAAAGGCATAAAAGCCTTAAGAAAGGGTACAATAGTGCGTATCAATGAAAGTTACATTTTCAATGAATGACGGAACACTATGCCACCAAAGAGTCATGTCGTCAAGGGACCAAGCATGTCGTGCCAGACTATGAGCTGCCTGGTTACTGAGTCTACTGCAGTGATTGATGCTACATCGAGGGAATCGTTGCATTAACTCCTTTATTTCTGCTACCAGGGATCGGATTGATGCAAAAGTAAGAGTTGATTTATTTATCTCATTGACAAGGATTAAACAATCACTCTCTACCATCAGATGGGATATGCCAAGGTTGAGGCATAGCTGTAAACCTCTCAGAATTGCAGCAGCTTCTACATGTTCCGGTTCTAGGATTGAGCTTTCAGAGCCACTTGCAGCCAAGACTATTTCTCCATTGTGGTTGCGTAGTATAATCCCAAGTCCAGCTTTATTTAAGGCAAAGAAAAGTGCACCATCAGTATTGAGTTTTAAAGTATTTTCAGGTGGTGCAGACCATCTGCGTTTTTGCGAAAGTACACCAGGAGCCAAGTGGAGCGGGGGACCTGATTTAGAAACATGTTTCTTGGCTAGAGCAGTAGCAATTACTTGTTGTACGGGGAGGTTAATCTGCTCATGAACCATCCTATTTCGACGAAACCAAAAGGCCCAAGTAATAAGTAGAAATTCTGACAGAGCATTCTTTGAGTCCTTCGTCATTATGTCTATAGCGGCCTGCATGAAACTTCCTTGATAGGTCTTGTTTTAAAATACTGGAAATCGACTGGAGAGGGCTAGGTGGATAGGAGGGCAATACAACAAAGCGTGGCATAGGTCTTCCTCTTGGTTATCACAAAAACAACATTGGGAAGTAATAGGAATTCTCCTTCGGATCAGATTCTGTTTTGATGGTAGACCCTCCTGAAAAGCTCTCCAAGCAAAGATTTTTACTTTTTGGGGTATCTGTAATCGCCACATAGTGTCCCAAAATTTCTTTTTCTCTGCAGCATTAGAGGCGCTTCCACGATCAGGAGCCAGACAATTTCGAAAGAACCTATATGCACTGCTAACAGAATAGAGTCCGGTCTTTTCATGTTCCCATAGCCAGAAGTCCTGTTCTCCTGAATGGCTTGGGGTTAGTTTCAGAATAGCTTCGATAATTTTTGGATTGAACAAGGTTTTAAGCTTTGTCAAGTTCCACCACCGTAGGTCAGGATCAATCAATGAAGATACTGGGCCATGAAGCTGCTGTATAAAGTTTTGTTGGATATCAGTCCCCAACTCCTTGCTCAGCTCTCTCATTTGAGGGATCCATTTATCGGCCAAGATGTGTATAGTGTTGCCGTTCCCTACAACCCATCTTCCCCCTTGTATTAATAGATTTTTTGCCTCCCATATTCCACGCCAAGCATAAGAGGGATTACCACCTATAGAAGCTTTTAGAAAATTTCCATCAGAGAAATAACGGGTCGAGTATATTTTATGAACCAAGCTATCCTTGCGTTGCAGGAGCCTCCAAGCTTGTTTACCAAGCATAGCCATATTGAAGAGTTCAAGCTCCTTAAAACCCATGCCCCCCATGGATTTTGAGTTACACATATTCTTCCAAGATTGCCAATGGATCTTCCTCTCTTCCTTCTTTTGGCCCCACCAAAATCTAGCCATCATCTTTTCAATTTCATTGCATAGTGTTGGGGGGAGTTTAAAGCAACTCATAGCATAGGAGGGAATCGCTAGAGCCACTGATTTGAGGAGAATTTCTCTACCACCTTGGGAGAACATACCACTCTTCCATCCTTGCAATTTCTGCCAAACTTTGCGCTTAATTTCAGAGAAAGCTCGATTCTTTGATCTGCCAATCATCGGTGGTAATCCAAGATATTTTTCATATTGTTGTACTTGAGGGGCATTCCACAAATTCATGAGTGTCTGCTGCTGTTCCGGCTTTACATTTTTACTGAACACCATTGAAGTTTTATCCCTGTTTAATTGTTGGCCTGAAGCATCTTCATAAGTACTCAGGAGAGTTTTTAGTTGGGAGGTAGTTCTTTCATTTGCTTCACAGAATATAAGACTATCATCAGCAAAGAGGAGATGATTCAAGCGTGGGGCACTTCTACTTACCTGAACACCAGCCACATGTTTAGTCCTTTCCGCTTCCTTTAGTAGGCAGATCAATCCCTCAGTACACAAAAGGAATAAATAGGGAGATATAGGATCTCCTTGCCTCAAACCCCTTGAGGGGATTATACGACCAGTGGGAGCTCCATTGATCAGAATCGAAAACGAGGGAGTAGTAACACATTTCATTACCAGCTGAACAATCTTTTCATGAAAGCCCAACTTATGCATAACCGCTTCAAGGAAAGACCACTCTACTCTATCATATGCTTTGCTCATGTCGAGCTTTATCGACATGAAACCTTTCTTGCCTTTCTTCTTCCTTCTCAAGAAATGAAGCACTTCGTAGGCCACAAGCACATTGTCGGTGATGAGTCTTCCTTTGATAAATGCTGACTGTGTTTCTGAAATTACTACAGGTAGCACTGATTTTATCCGATTAGCCACCACTTTTGAGATCAATTTATAGAGGACATTACAAAGGCTAATGGGCCTGAGATCCTTCACCCGCTGGGGATTCTTAGTCTTAGGTACAAGTGTAATAAAAGTGTGATTAACATCATGGGGAAGTTCACAATTATTTAAAGCATGTAATACAGCATTAGTGACAGAAGAACCAATGTGAGGCCAAAATTTTTGAAAAAAAATAGGTGGCATACCATCTGGGCCTGGAGCTTTCGTTGGGTGCATCTCTTTTAGGGCCTGGGAGACTTCGGATGCTGTAAAAGGCTTTATCAAGTTCTTGTTCATATCTGGAAGTACTTTGCATTCCATTTTCTCCAGGATAGCTTCCTGGTTTTTTGAGCCTGCAGAGGAGAACATATCAGAAAAGTGGTTGAGGATAAGGCGGTTGCAATCCTCTCCTTCCTGCCAACAACCTTGATCATCTAAGAGTTTAGTGATTTGGTTTTGTTTATTTCGTTGGGAAGCTTTAGCATGGAAATAACGTGTATTCTGATCTCCTTCCTCAAGCCAAGCTGCTCTTGACTGTTGTTTCCACATAATTTCTTCCCTATCCATCCAGGTTTGTACCTCTGCAGCAGATTTTTGAAGGTCATTTGGATTAATAGATGTTGGGTCTTTCTCTTGGATTTGAGCGAGCTTTGTTCTGGCCTTTTTAAGCTGCACATGCACCTTGCCAAATTTTGTTCGATTCCAGACCCGGAGCTGATTACTGCAGCATTTAATATTATTCATAATGCTGTCCAGATTCTGAGAGCTGGTTTCTGGCCAATTTTCCAACACAATATCAGAACATGCATTTTCTCCCAGCCACATTGATTCAAATCTGAATGGGGTAGGTCTTTTAGGTGCTTGAACAGCTCCATCCAGTTGGATCCATAGAGGAAGGTGATCTGAATATGCTATTGATCCGTGAGTAACCGAAGCTTGTGCAAAAATTCGACACCAAGATTCATTTGCAGTGAAACGATCTAATCTTTCAAAGATTTTTGCAGCATCAAGTCGTCCATTGTGCCATGTGTATTGGGGGCCTTTAAAACCAAGGTCTCTTAGCTCACAGTCAAGGAACATCTGTTGAAAATGTTCTATTTGTTGTGTAGGTCTGTCTCGGCCTCCCCATTTTTCATTTGGAGATAAAACTTCATTAAAATCACCAAAGACCAGCCATGCTTCTGTAGGATCTCTTTTCAGTCTCCTCAATAAATCCCAGGTTTCCATACGTTTACTCGTCTCGGGATGTCCATAGATTCCAGTTAGGTTCCAACTACATAGATGCGAGTCAATTTTTGCATCAATGTGATTTTTAGAAAAACTGAGAACTGATAAACAAACATTTAACTTCCAAAGAAGGGCGATTCCACCACTACGGCCTACTGCCTCAACACAAAAATAGCCGTAAAATTTCAACTTAACGCGACACCGTTCCATATTCGTAGCATTTAGTTTTATCTCTTGCAAGAACAAAACTTCGGGGTCTTCTTTTCTGATTAGATCAGAAAGGGAGTGAATGCCACGAGGGTTCCCAAGCCCTCGAGCATTCCAACTAAGTAGTTTCATGAGGATCGGTGGGGCTGTGTTTCAGCCACCACCGAAATTTGAGAATTGGTTTCATCAACTCTCACTTGGGACTTTCCTCTCCCCTTCAGCCGTTTATAGGTCTGAGTTTCTTCATCAATTGCTGGTTTATCCAGAGATCTCTTCAGATTTTCTGGTAAAGAAGGGACTTTTGGGTCGGGAGTTTTATTCCTGGCTAATCTTTTCCACCGTCTAGTGCCATTTGCTTTCCTTTCTTTAGATAATCCCCCGCCAGTTTTGAATGAAATTAAATCAGCTTGTGAAAAGACAGAAGTATCCTTAGCAATATATCCATCAGTATCATTCTCTTCCGCATGATCTGCCATTATCAAGACATTCTGTGGAGTTAATTGCTCCAAATTTGTTTCCTTAATTAGCTCCATTGTATCTCCCACGAGATTAGTTTCCTGCGATTGCTCCTGGATTGCCGCTTGTTCCTGATTTTCTGTTGTGTTACAGTCACTTTCCTTCATTACAGCTTGGTTACCATAATTGTTTTCACCGGAATTTGGTGTTGAGTAGCTCATAGGAGGATTAGCCGCCTGAGAGTTCAGTTGTCGATCTCGAATAGGCCCACCATAATCGCCAAGATTTCCGGCACGTAGCCAAGGTCCATATGAGAAGTCAGAGATCGTGTATGATTCCATGGAGGGTTGCCAGTGGGAGCACTCCTTCTGGCTATGTCCGATCGTTCCACAAAGGTAGCAGAAAGTTGGGAGGCGTTCGTAAGCAAAACGAACCCAAAATGGTTTGTATGTTCCTACACAAATCCTCTTGCCACGTAGAAGAGGTTTGGATATATCAAGGTTGATCCGAATTCGGATGTACTCGCCCCTTGCAACCTCTTTTTTGTCTATGTCAATTTCAATGACTTTGCCAATTTGCTTGCCAATGGAATCTGCCATCTTCCAATTCCGAATCATAATGGGAAGGTCATAGATTCTGACCCAGAAAGGTGCTTCTGTGAATGAGATGTTATGGATTTGTTCAAGGCCTTCCACATCCTTGGTGACCACCAGGTGTTTGTCGAAAATCCATGGCCCTTCACGTTTTACCCGCCCCCTATCACCAACATCTTCAAACTCTGCTAGGAATAGATTAGGGGATATATCTTGAATGCTTAAGGCTTTGCTTGGGCGCCATAACCGCTTCATAGTGCTTTTGAATGCTTCTTTGTTAAAATGCTTACCGGATAATAGTTTGAATAACAGGCATTTATCCCCTCGGTGAGGGATCAACACCTCTTCCTCTTCGACTACTAATACTTCCTCCTCCTGTTCTGTGAGAGACAATTGTGCACACATCTTTACTATATCAGATTCCATGGAGTGAGTCTGAGTACGAGTCGTGAAAACCCCTGCACCAACTGCAGGGAGAGAATTATTTCTCGTGGGACGATACAACTCAACTCACTACATTATTATTAGTCAACGATCCAGTACACTTGCTAATTTTGTCCAAACAATTAATATTGTCTTGTAATAAATATAAAGATTTTAAGTTTATAGATTTATTTTTATGTTTTTGGATATTGAAGAAGTTAGGATACATCGACGAAGTTTGTATTACAATGTTTTTCATATAAGATGCATCGTCAATTATTGGATTTCGCTAGCATGGTTGGACCTTATGACCTTATTTTACTTATAAGTTAGGAAAGCGAAAAAGTAAGATAAGTAAGCTTACTTATTAAGTCCACAATACATTGAAGCCTGGCGCTAATATTCGCGACCTATCTAGATAGCACTAGGAGTTTAGGTGACTATATTTTCAAATGAAGTTGTAATTATGTGTCTATTAAAAGATAAAATCACACATCGAATAAAGACGAAAATATAGATAGATTTATAAGAGTTTGAACTACTACTCTTAATAAGGTCAGTCTTTTAAAACGGAACTCTGAATCTTAATATGGTATCATAGCTCATTAATCTCCAACGAGCAATTTGACCACATTAATACTCAAAAAAATGAGCATAGGGACTTCAAGATTGATTTGCTCAAATGAGTCACCATATTGTGGGTTAATTACCTCAATAGTCACTGAACTTTACCGAAAGTTTCCACCAAGTCACTGAACTTTAAAAACTACGTGGTTAGTCACTGAACTTTCGAAAAATCACCTCATTGGTCACTGAACTTTAAAAATCACCCCATTGGTCACTGAACTTTGCAAAAGATTTCTACAGAGTCACTGAACTTTGC
>CAIGRR010468150.1:0-11515 GCA_903798365.1 Fraxinus sp. 1973-6204 | reverse complement strand
TTGATAGGAGGTGAGTTCCAATCATTGGGGTGGCCGGAATGTAATTTCCGACGATTTTTAGATTTGAGGACGGTGAACTTTCAGCATTAATTCCTACCACTACAGTTGATGAAATTGAGAGTGGTTGGATGGTAATTGAAGGGGGAATTGGAGGGCTGTTGACCGGTGTCAACGTCCGGCGGCTTGGGTGACTGAGCCTGCTGGAATTTGGACGCAATTGGGCTGAAAAAAGGCAAAAAATCGTCACTTTTTTGGACTAATTTGCATTTTTTAAAAGTTTAGGAGCAGATTGCAATTTATTCTTTATTTTTCTTTTCTTTTTTTGTTCTATTTATATAAGAGGGTATAATGGTCATTTTATGTTAAAAATTGGTAAAAATGATGTTTAGCGCAAAGAATTTGAAAGGTAAAGATGTTCTCCGCCAAAAAACAAAATGTATGGATATTTTTCACAAAAACCTTTAAAAGTAAGGACGTTTTGCACCATACCATTAAATTTGTCATTATCAATCTCGTCCCGTCTGGATTTTTGGAAGGTGGGACAGGCAGGATTAAGAAGTCATAGTTACTGTCCAAATTAATTAATTAATTATTTTAATATTAACTAAAAAATATAAGAATAAAATATAATAAAATAAATTATCTGGGACACGTTGGTCCTGACCAATTTACTATTCAAGGCAAGAGACGATATGTGTCAAGTTTTTTTTTTTTCATTCCTAATTATTAATCTATATTAGAATCTAATTCTATTATTTACGTTAGAATATAATTATGAGCCTATTTAGTACCGATTAAAATTCAATTAAAATTAAAAATGTAATCGTTATTGGATTCCACTCGTCTGATAAAAATCAACAATAACAATTAATTTTTCAATTTTAATCCGATTTTAATCTCTACCAAACGGACTCTATATGTACTAGTTGAGATTAGATTACATTTCTACATTCTTAAAATCATTCCTGATAAGATTCTATTAAAGGAAAAGGCAAAAAAAAATTAATTATAATATCCACAACGCTATTCATTATTTAGTCGAATATTTAATGGTCTATGCGAAGCATAAAATTATTCTACTCACAGAAAAGATAGATAGGAAGGATTCCATTATATTATGCAATTAAATTTCACTAATGATCATTAAAATTTGTACAAAATTTCAAGTTGCTCACTAAAGATTTTTCTCTATCAAATTCAGTACTAAAATTTATATTAATTTCACAATTGGTCACTCAATTAATAAATGAAAATGAATATTCTATTGTTTGTGACACCCACCATTAATTTATTGAATAGCGCAAAAATAGGTATAGGTAACATTTAATCTATGTTTGGCTCATGTTTATAAATTATTTATATATTTCTAATGATCCACATGTATTATTCACTTATCAGTACTTATTTTTATCTATTTATAATATAAACCGTTTATAAAACTTCTCAAACATGCTTTTAATGAGTGAAAAGTTTTGTCAATACTATGGTGGGTCTTGAACTGTCGGTATAAGTACATAAAAATTGTGAATCTTACGAAATATGTAGATAAGAATAAAATTTGATCAAATTTTAGCCATTTATAAGGCAATGTCAACATTTGGTCAAAAGCATGAGAAAAGCAACTAGTGCACAAATGTTTCAAAGGAAAAATAAAAATGAGAATGTGATTTATGCATGTGCCAATTGAATTACCCGTGTTTGTTTTACTAGACGCAATGTCAGTATATATTAAGCTCCTATTTGATGAATATTAAAATTAAATTTTTAGTAGAGTTAGATATAAGTTGATGAAATATGCGGTTGAAAAATTGTGGATCCCATGAAATATATGGGTTAAATTAATTATTGATTCTGATAAAAATCTAAATCTTTATTCCCTATAAAATATGAGTTACTTTTGCTTAAGCCTCCATTTGACAATCATTATTTTAAGTAATCTTTTTTTTGCATATTTATTTTTAACCATATATTCACACAATAAAATATTTTGTATATAAATTCAATTTTTTTGTTCTACTTTTCAACCACGAGTTATCCTAAAAATCACTATTCAAAATCCCGTTTTTCCAAAATAATGATTGTCAAAGAGAGACTAAATGAGTCAGATAAATCTTTAATAACCAACTTGCAATTTTGTACAAACTTCAGCCACCACTGGTGAAGTTAACTCAAATCAAATTTTAAGGTACAAATCAAATCAAATCAAATCAGAATAAGATTGATTAGAATCAGGAATTCCAATGAGTTTTACAGTTACACCCTCAAACACTCTATTTCTTCCTCACTCTCATTTCCTTAGACCTCTGCTTTTCCCTTGCACTAGTAATTTCTCCTCTTCAAACAAGAATTTCAGAAGCACAGGTCTCTTTCTCTTCCCTATTATGTAAATTCGTTCCTTTTTCATTCAAATGTATAAGCAAATAATTCAAGATTTTATTTTATTTTCATTTGCTCAACTCTTCAATTGATCTAAATTTTCACTCAGAAAGGGGAAAAAAGAAAAAAAAACGATGACCTGATTTTATCTATGATGTTTATAGTAATGTTATATATAAAATAATTTCAATTGATACGGTAACACGCTCACTCTTTCATACAAAAATACAAATATCTGTAGTTAAGCATCAATTTTATTTTATTTTTCCAGTTCAAAGATGTTCAAATTAGACCAATATTTTTAAACTCGCGAAAACAAAATAAACCCACGATTTTGTTTATCTTAGTTCTTATATGAAAATATTGAAAAAAGAAATTAATCCCAGACTGTTCTTCTCACTTCTTTACCTACATGGATATTGGGTAAGCACAAGTTGTCTTTTGGTTCTAGCTGTTTTTTTGTGCAAATGGGTTGATTGAATTTGTAAAATTTCGTTTTGTAGGACGAAAGATTTTACCTTTGCACTATCAAAACCAAGAAGTGCTATATCCCAAGATGAGTAAGAATCTTTATGCAGATATAGAGCCATACAATACCGGTTTTTTGAAGGTTTCAGACATCCACACCCTTTATTATGAGGAGTCAGGAAATCCTAGTGGACATGTGAGTTATCTTTACCTTTCTTTTTAAGCTCTATAATTAGTTTTATTTAAGCTGATACAATAGTTTATTTAACTACGGGGAGCGTTCAATGTACCAATATTTTTGATAAAGCTATTTGACAAATGATCACAATCCTTAAAGTAAATTAATCTAACGGTGTAAATCTAACTTAGAAAACATCAAAACTCTAATCATCTTCACCCCTCACACCCTCCTGCCGCCTCCTTAATAATCAAGGGATGTTTCTCTGGCAGGGAGAAATCCCCCTGAATTAGCTGTAACAGGGGTTATAATCCCCCTTTAATTCGGCCGGGGGATGGAGGGAGGGGGGAATCACTCCCTGTTAACCAGGAATTCATGGGGAATTTCTACCCCCATGTTTGCAAGTTAACAAGGGGTGATTTCCCGTGCTAATAATTCATGGAGATTCCCTTCATCCTTTGATTAAGGAGAAGGTGGTGGGGATGGGGGTGAAGGATGATAGGTTTTTATATTTTTTTAATTAGATTTATACTCTTAAATTAATTTAATTTTAAGAGATATGATCATTTGTCAAATACCCTTGTCAAAAATATGTCCATTGAATGCCCCTTTAACTATATATTAGTTCGTCAAATTGCAGCTTGTCTATATTTGTCTAATTAAAGATTTGTAGCTTTGTTATGTAACACTGGAACTTTTGACTTGCTTAGCCAATTTGTAACAAGGACATTGATTATTACACTATTCAATCTTAAAGTAGGAGTCCAAATAGTCTTTTCACGGAAGCAAGAAGGCCATAGGTTAGATAATTGTAATTCTTGTCGAACTTTCTCTTGTTACTTGTCTGGTTTTAGAATATGTTTGATAAGGGTCTTTAATAGTAAATATTGTAATCAAGGACTAAAACTTGTGCAATAATTGGCTTTTCCCATTTTTCATTTTGTTTTCCATCTCAAATAACGCTTATTATAGAGTGCCCACGGAAGTGCTATGGTGGGAGATAGAGAGGTCTACTAGATATTTCAATATTACTAAGGATATGTACGATGGATCTCTCACTAGTTAGATGTAGGACTTGTATCAAGGACCTGGTTATGCCTTAGTCCTTAGTTCACATACTATTCAACTTATTATAACCTTTTGAATATATTTTTAACGATGCAGCCAGTAGTTTTTATCCATGGAGGACCAGGAGGTGGTACTTCACCTAGTAATCGGAAATTTTTTGATCCTGAGTTTTACAGGATCATTCTATTCGATCAGGTTAACTCCCTAAATTGATTTGCTTATGTGAAGCTATGTACTAATGCGTGTAATATTTTTTATAAAAAAATTGTTTCTTTCCAGCGAGGTGCAGGTAAAAGTACACCGCATGCATGCTTGGTAGAGAATACGACATGGAACCTTATTGAGGATATTGAAAAGCTAAGGGAACACTTGGAAATTCCAGAATGGCAGGTTGAAACTTTTCTGCTTGAGAAGTTTGGCAATTCTAATTTTTATGCCTCTTATCATAATCATTTTGTAGGTTTTTGGCGGTTCCTGGGGAAGCACACTTGCTCTTGCCTATAGCCAATCACATCCGGACAAGGTTTTTCATTTCTTCTTGTTCCTACTTTTCTCTTTAAAGAGGTTATAACTCTATAATTCCAGTTTATTGAGTATAAACTTTCGATCATCTTTTTTCAAGGTCACAGGCATGGTCCTGAGAGGGATTTTTCTATTGCGCCAGAAAGAAATTGATTGGTTTTATGAGGGTGGTGCAGCTACTATATTCCCTGATGGTACTTTTATTTTTCCTCTTTTTCCCCCTCTTTTTTGCTTTTAAAAAATAAAGGCTACACTGAAAGGATTGGTCACTTGAGTTTAAATGGCAGAAATGAAGGAGTTATATAGATTGAAGTTAACAGATTACATTCTCCTAAAACTCTTTTGCAATGAAATTTTAACCATGTCTCCATAGTTCTAGTCAGATTAAAATGAGGTGGTTAAATCCATATTTAAGTTGACAAAAATGTAAACCTATTAATCTCCTTAATTGTAATCAGCTTAAAATTGGGTTCTTAAGTCCATATTTAAGCTGATGAATTCGCAAGAAGCTAAAATTCTTTTTGACAAGTCCTTTTTGAGTACTTCTAACATGACATTTTGGAAAAAAAACAACCAAATCCATGTTGATGAATCCAAAGTACTGTATAATTGTGCAAACTTTTTCCTAGTTCTGTTAGTTTCATTATTCCTTGCACATTAGAGATGACTTACCCTTACGAGCATGTTTGTCTGAGCTTAAAAAGTTTACTTATAATTAAAGACTTAAAGTAAATAAGCAACTTTTAAAATAGATAACTTTTTATTGGTCAAGTTTAGAAATAAGTAGGTTATTTTGACACTAAATTAAGAGTTACTACTTTTTTATTAAAACGAGTTAGCTATTTTTTTTTTTTTTTAACTTGAAAGTGATAAAATAGTAATAGATCCAAAAATGTATTGTATTTCTTAAATTCTACCTTGTTTGGAAGTGAAAATACTTCTTAATTGGAAATTTCTGTAGAAATAAGTTATTATTGAGTAAATTGATTATGTATTTTCATTTTGCTCATTGGACTTAGCTGGGGATTTGCATCTAAGCAGCTGAGTGCTCATTTCTTTTCTATTGCAGCCTGGGAGCCATTTAGAGATCTTATTCCAGAAAGTGAGAGGGGATGTTTTGTTAAGGCCTATCACAAGAGGTTAAACTCTGATGACAAGGAAACACAAGTAATAATTTTACCTTGATTCATTCTTTTCGTTTATGTCCTTTTCTGATAAACTTACTCATATATGTCTTCTTGCATTTGACAAGCGCACCCACCCAAGAAAACAGAAAAACAAACGAAAAAAAGAGAGAATATAATAATGAAAAGGGAGATTCTTTTACTACTACAACACGGTTTTATTTTGGATGCCTTGATATCATGAACTTTTGTACCTTTTCATTTAGTGTGTGTTTGATTGCATTTATTTTCCATGGAAAATATTAGTTTTCCACCCAAATTCCTATTTTGGAGAGTTTGATTGCTATTTTTTCCATTGAAAATATTTTCCAACTTTTGAAAATATACCTAATTTTCCTTGTTTTTACGGAAAACATTTTCTTCAGGGGGAGTAGGTTTTTGTTTTCCTCAAAACAAGGATTTTTTCTTTCTAGGAGATATTTTCTATGCCAATCAAACACATTCTTAGAGACTTTTAAATGCATTGAGAATTGCTTATTATTGAGTTTTTGCGTCTTCGAACAGTTGAAAAAAACTTGCATTCATATCCTTTCAATTTGCATTGTCCCATAAGTATGTGGAAATTTCCTCGATGCTTGTTCCTCCAGGAATATGTGCATATAGTTTTCAATCAGAAAATTAAAAAGCTAGCTTCGAAAAACTGGTAGTTTTTATTGCTAATGATGACAGAATAAGGTGGTGTTGCCAGCTATAGCTATTCTGCGTTAAAAGTAATATTCCTGTGAACTGCACACTATTGAGTAGAATTAAAGTGGTAGGTATTACGGGAATCCAAAAATCAAGACTTCTCAATTGGCATCTTTTTGTCTTTTAGAGTGTTTGAACACAGTACTGGACAATACTGCATTATATAACTTCTCTTTCTTCTTAAATCCTATGTAGTCCAAGCGGACAAACACTAATATATCTTATTTTACTTTTTCTTTGTGTGTTTTGGCAATTTTTGTGTTCCTAAATCCCTTGGATGTTCAGTATGCAGCTTCAAGAGCATGGACAAAATGGGAAATGATGACTGCCCATCTTATCCCAAATGAAGTTACAGTACAGAGAGGGGAGGATGATGAATTTTGCTTGGTAAGTACATAACTGCAAGGAGTGGCTTTTTCATAAATTTGAGAACTAAGAAATTTCAGTCTTACTCCTGTAAATTGTTTAGTTAGGATGAACTTGGCATTTGGTTCGAACACACATAACTGACTTTTTAATGTTAAAAATAATATAAGAAAATATCTTAATATTTACCTTTCATATCAATGTTTGCCCACTGGACACTGCAAGTCCAGATCCCATAGGTCCTATGAAATGTCAAAATATTTTTATGACACATGTCAAAGTGCTGGAAAGGAAATAATATTTTTGACATATCTACCCAATTTGTCTACTTTGGGAAATGATAAAACGAAGGATATCTCTACCTACATTAGAAAAATCCTCATATAACTCTACAATCATTGGGATTATGCCAACAAACAAAAAAGCAATGATTTCTTGGTCAGATTACATTCTATTTTAGGTTTAGCTAATAATAAACAATGCATAAATGACTCTTTGGATATCCCTGTAATGCATGTATTTTACCATGTGAAACTTCAGCAATATACTTTTTATTTTATTTTTTTGTTATCTGTCCATTTTATATGCATCTAATTAAAAAAAAATTACCTAGGTACCTGACTCTCAAATTATGATTCCTGGTCAAACAAACTCGCAGAATGAGCCAAACATCTTATACCTCCCATGGTTTAGAAAAACCTAATTGAAACCTGCCTCGGAGAGGGGCATGAAAAAAATGCCTCTAGATACTGATTGTGAGGTAGTTTTTGAAGGTGTACACCTCAGTTGTGTGTGGTACATGCCTCACAACACCCTCTCAAGGCTTATGTGTCCTATAAAACATAAAAATTCTGATTGACCCATTTTGAAAGTAGTCCAGTGCTCACTAAAACATTAAAAAGTTGTGTTTGTCCTGAACCCATTTTTTGAAATAGTCCACTTCTCACAACTAAAATAATAGTTTCTTTATAAATTTTTCTTTTGTTTATTTGACCACTTTGCTATTATTGAATATTTTATATGATGTATTATGTGCTTATTTTGCATTTTAATTTTTTTTTGACATTCCTCACCTCATGAAGGGAAAATGCCTCGGTACCCAATAACACCTTTTTAAACATTGATATCCCACCCACAAACAAAAGGAAAAAAGAAAAAAAGTAAAGGCAAATGGAGAGATCGTATAAAATGTGGCTAAAAGCACGACAGTTTTAGTTCTATGATATTATGGATCATCAAACAATACAATTTAGATTATTATATTTTCCTTGTAATACCACTAGAACACAGGAAGCCAAGGAATCTTGACTATGCAAGTGTTGTTTAGTGGCGCATCTACTTTGGAGGCCTTTGGCTTTTTCCCTTGTTCTAGCTTAAAACATCTATAATCTTGACACGTTATTACATATCATAATATGCATTTATTATGTGTCATGCAGGCATTTGCAAGGATTGAGAATCATTACTTCATGAACAAAGGCTTTTTTCCTTCTGACTCATTCTTGTTAGATAACATTGAAAAGATAAAGCACATCAACACTGTAATTGTTCAGGTACATTTACCTTTCTCATGATTGTACCATAAATAACTGGCATATAGGAACTCTTGTATGCATTGTTTATTTAAGGAGGAAGTATATGACGTTACTTTTATGCAATCATAAAAAAAATACTTGATAAATTATGATTTTAGTTAGAACTGTGAGTAAAAGAGCCCATATTTCTGAGGTGTGGGTGGTAATTGAGAAATGATGGCTGGAAGATCCAAGCCAAACCAAGCCATTAAATATAAAACAGACAAGCAGATGCCCAATTGTTTCAACAACATTCATTTAAGTACTTATTATTTTGTATTATAGCTTAAAGATCATTCTTAATTCTTTCTTCATATATAAACATTGTAAATGTGTCATTGGTATGCATGTAGCTTAAAGTATATTCACAGGAAATTAAATTTATAATCAAAAGAAGCCATTCTCTCTCTGATGAAAACAACTAGAAGTCTTCCAGGTGCAACCAGATTAAAAATTAAATTATATTTGAGTTAGGCTAGATTTTCTTGGTTGTTATTAGATTTAATTTTGTTGTTTTAAGTTTTAATAGTTGTTATTTACTAGTTCGTCTAGATTCAATTTATTTTACCCTAAAAACTGGTACTTATGTTTTTCATTTCATTAAAATAACATTACTATTATTTAATCAAGATATTTAGTTTTCTCCACCTGTCCTAAATTCCTCTTAATTCCTTAATTTTTTTTTTCTTCTCTCTCTTTTTGTGTTACATTCTACATCATTTTCATCTTGTGCAGGGAAGGTATGATGTTTGCTGCCCCATGATGTCTGCCTGGGATCTTCACAAAGCTTGGCCAGAGGCTGATTTCATAGTAAGTAATTGCTATTTATTTTTATGACAAAATATTTCTTCATAATATTGATTTACTAAGAAAAGTATGCCAAGCTTAATACAAGTAAACAAGTAAGTTTTAATATAGATAGTTCCTTTACCAGTCAAAGCTGGAAATTACTAAGTTGCTTATTAAATTGCAAGGTTCTTTACTTTCGAAATGAAACGTTTTTATTGAAAAATAAAAAATAAGTACCATATCCAAACATGTTTAGTTACTAATATTTGCTAACTTTGACTTTTTTTTAAGCTTAACCAATCGTTTAATCAACAAGTAGAACTGAAATTAATCCATTCTCTTAAAAATATTTACTACTAGTAGTAGCTCCTCAATAATCTCCTGTAATATTGGAATAAACTTAAAAAATCTACTAAAATTTTACTCTGGCCGAGTAACTTGTTATTGAGCAAGAAAAACAGTGTATAAAACATCAGAACTAGGATACAACAACAATAACAGAAAAAAAAAACTGTAATTTATTCCCAATTAAACACCCAAACTAGCATAAATTTTCTGAAATCTGCTACTCCTAAATATCTTTCAAAATTGCTCGAACTCTGATTTATTTTAGTGGTATGCACAATATAATGTCTCTTCCCCCTTGGAACCCTTGTCTTTGAGGGAGAATTTACTAGTAGATTGGCACGTGAAATTGTGTCAGGTCTCATTTGAAAGGTCTAAATTGGCTAAACTAGTTTCTGTTTGATAAAGCTTCCATTCATCAAGAATTTACAAATACCAGAAACAAGTCAACCGGATGATCCCACTCACCACATAATTGATCTCCTACTAATAACGTTAATGCAACTTGAATAACCTACAGTTCCCTTGTGTCTTTCAAGACTTGTACAGAACACTCGACAATTAAGCTTAGGGGTTGGAACCTGTAACTGGAAAACTTCCCTTACATACTTCGGCATCACTATCTAAATTCAACTTCTGTTTCAGAATTTGCTTTATGTGGGCTTGATGTTTGCTTTAGTATAAGGGGAATCTAGGACTTTGCCAAACTCGTAATTTCTCCCTATGTTTCAGGTTGTTCCTGATGCTGGGCATTCTGCTAATGAGCCGGGGACATCAGAACAACTGGTTGCTGCAACCAATAAATTGAAATATATTATCAAGGAAAAGTAAAGCTAAAATTTTCAGCCTTTAAGTTGTGTATTTGATCCAGTATTGTGAACCTACTGTAGTTTATTTCCTGTTTATGGGGTTTGTAATCCATGTCAAGATGTCGACAACTTGTTAGAGGGGCATCCTCTCAATTCTGTTTAGTGAATGTGTTGGAATCTACTTCGAGTATATGAACTTGGTGACACTTTTAGGTTTGTCTTCAATGGACGTTCAAAATTCTGTCACCGAAACCCCTATGAATTTTGTTTGTGGACACGAGAACATTACGGAATAAGTCTACGAATATGTTGTATATTTGTCAGAGAAAATGTGAAAATCAATTACTCCACCTGAAAGAAGAAAAATGTCAGATAATTTTTGTTACAAGTAATGAACGCTATTTTGATACAATTTATTACATATTTCAACGTAATTTTCTGAAGAAACTGAACTGTGAAGATGAGAAGGACAAATGTGGACCTCTTTGAACACTTAACTAATACATAATTGTACAAGAAGATTGTAGACCTCTTTGATCTTATGATGACAATCACCTATGTTAGTATATTGATGATAACTGGGAAGCAGTAGATGATGTACCATTCAGGTTTCCTGCTTATCTGGGTTCTGAAGTTTCATTTATCGCCACAAATGGTCGACTATGAGTCGTATATGAAATTATCTACCTCCTTGTTGAATCAAGCCTTCAAAAATCGAGATTCCTCGAGTTATTCTGAAAAGATAATTATTCTTTCAAGTCAAAGACAGGATTCTCACTCACCCTTGATGTTGAACTTGCTGTTTCAGTAGAGAAAATTTAATTTTCCTGAAGTTCTCTAATCTTTGAATTGCGTTGCTTTCGAGTGCGGAAGTCCTATGTTTTGGCTCTTGATGTTTGGTTTAGTGTCTGTGGTATTATAGTATCTTCTGCTTTGAATCTCACTTTCCGTGAAACATATAATAAGTGAATGTTTGAATTAATTTGTGTGTTTGGATTTTAGGACAGAAGAAGAAAATCTCTGTAAATAAAATTACTTTTGTATCACTTTGTCGAATTTTCTCTGCTTCTTTTTCACTGCCTTCATGCAATCCTTGCATTTGTTACGTTGTTCAGGATGGTTTTCATTTCTCCGACACGGTTATACATG
>CAIGRR010468149.1:0-16604 GCA_903798365.1 Fraxinus sp. 1973-6204 | reverse complement strand
CAGAATAAGAACAACTATAAAATATTACCAATTCGAGCAACAACAATACTTAATTTGGTTACAAGAAAATACTGAACTAAGATTTCCAGGATTAGTTCTAAGAACCTACAATCCAAACGGTAGGATTGTAAGATATAATCCTGAACGACCTAATAACTAAAAGATACAGGACATAACCTGCAATATATTTCATTAAATGTAAAATAGTATTTTTAACAAAAGATGTCATTTTACCAAAAAACTATTGTTGACTAGACTATTTAACCAATTCCCCCAATGATGTTTGCAAGATAAATGGTCAAATTAATTATAGAGAGAGAAAGTAATGTCTGTGATATATTTACATGATAAATAAATGTATATGATAAGTTCAATGCCTTCTAATATCACATTTTAAGCCTTTTATATAATTTTTTTTTTATTGTTTTTTAATTTTCAATTTTTATAAATTTCTCGTGTTTACATATGATAATCCTATTTTAAAGAATTTTGTAAATATAATATTCATTTTTCTTTAATCAGCCAATTAACCTTAAATAATTTAGAGTCCTCGTCAAAGCGGAACCTTAGGCGATTGCCCATCCCTCGTATAGTCAGGACTCATACTGAAAACAAGAGACGTAGAGAGAGAAAGAAGATAACAGAGCAAACAGATAAAGGGGGACAAATATCATGAAATTACCATTATGAGATGTTGGGTGTAGAGATGGCAAACTAGCCAGTCGGCTCGAGCCTACCGCGACCTAGCTTGAGAAAAATTTGAGCCTGGGTTAGCACATGTGCCTCGTCAAGCCGCATGTGATGTCTCGTGACATGGGCTGAAAATGGCCGGTGTCAAGTGGCCCATATCAATGGGCCAAGAATGGCCTTTGTTGATGGGCTAAATGGCATTTGAGTTATCTAAGTATATGTGTGTGGAAGTTCGTAGTGTGTTACAACTATAAGAAATATATATTTTTGTTCTTCTATCATGGTAGATGTGTAACAAAAGGCAATATTTAATTGTATAAAAAATTGCACGTGATTTACTAACACCTCCAGTATTTACCGTAGTATCGAAAGCTGCATTCAGCTTAGGTGGTAGGGGCTTGTTAGATGAATGATCAAGACTTAAGAAGATATATTGGAGGCTATAATATGCTTGAAGGACTGTGAATGTGCTGAATTACATATTCAAGAAAGAGTTTACAGTATAATGACCGATGAGTTACAGCAGATCCAATGATAGAATATTGTAAGTTTTTAAATTCATTCGTTGATTTAATTTTGTAATATTTAAATTTATTTGTTTTTAAAAAATTGTATATGAAACATTTTATTTGTATACATTTTTAACTCTACCCACATTAATTTTAGTCGATCCTAAACCAGAAAAATGGGAGAGTTGTAACTTTTATTTAATTTACAATGAGTATAATTGCAAAAAATTTACATTATTAAAAAGAAATTAAAATTTCACAAATTTAAAAAAATTTCAAAAATCGTGAGCCAACTCGATGAAGCCTGAGCTAAGCCTCAAAATTTCGGTGGGGGCTTTGGCTCGGATCAGACAAAAAAAAGCTTGCATTTTTTTGGTCGGGCTGTGCACGAGCTAGCTCGGTCCAACTTGTTGACACCTCTAGTTGGGTAGGTGGGAGGAGACTCATGAGAGGGTGCATTTTTTTTTTATTTGTTCTATGAAATAATCTAAAAATATCATCGTACCCTTTTAAATTTAGGAAGATGATAAATTTATAGAAGTTTGAGATTGTGGGTGGTACAAATAAAAAACTTGGATATAATTTACATAAAATAAAAAGCTCAAGATCACATATAATTATTTCTTTTTAATTTTGACTTTTTTACTATTTTTAACGTCTAAACTAACGAAATTGAATGGTAAGGGTCCTTCCGCACCTCAAAGATCATATAGCGAAATTTTCGACAATTTAGAAGGATAAGGGGTATTGCGCAATATAATCAAAGGTAGGGAGGTTTTGCTACAATAAGCCAATTTTAATTGACCCAAAAGAATTTTGTATACCATTTTTTAGCCCCATTTTTTGAGAATATATTTTGTAAAAAACAAATTTTTTTTTTTGAAATTTCATTTTTGAAGTAGGAATAAACTTTGGGTTTACGTACAAATTTATTTTATTGAAAAATATGTAATTGATAATAAATTTGAATAAAAATGAATTTTAAAAAATGTAGCTTGGACTAAAATTTACTTGCGTTCTAATTTGGACAAAAAAAAATTTGACCTTCTGTCATTCAAATAAAGGACCATAACTTTGATTAGACACAAAAGATTTTCCTCTTAAAATCTTATACTCAAAATCTGGGACTTACCTATTTTTTTTTCAATGTAAGATAGCATGACATTTTCACAATAATGTCTAATGGTAGCTTTATATACAAGATTTTTGTAATTTTCGAGTACATGACAATTTACTAATATTTTCTCAGGTGCTATAATTAATTTTCATTTGTATGCTTGGTAAAGCTTTAACTTCAAAATTGGCAATTCAATTTAGACTAGCCTCCGTATGGTAGGCATTAAAATGAAAAAAAATAGCCGTTGCGCTCATATTCCAACCAATTTTTTGACTTTTTATCTCTATGGTGGGTTCCAGATTGACTCACCAACGGTCACATTTATCAAAATATATATGATCTCATTGATATCACTTGTACGAGATTTAAAAAAAAAAAAATCATAATTTTAAGCAACATATATCGTATTTAAAAGTTGCATGAAGTTTAATTAAACTTCAATTATTATTGAAAAACTCTAAAAAAAATAAAACAGTATTGTCTTTGGACGTTGCTATACTACCCGAATTTTTTATCGAATTTTTTACCAAATCGCCACATGACGGCCCCCTATTGGGGGGGCGCCTGTGGAACGGCGCCCCCCCAATAGGGGGCCGTCATGTGGCGATTCGGTAAAAAATTCGACAACCCATTAGGGTGAAATAGAATAATCCATTGTCTTTTACCTTCACTCACACACACGTACAAATGTGGGTACAGAAAAAAGCCTCAAGTACAGGAAATTTCTTACCGAATTCATGCAGATGCTGGTGTGGCGGAATCTGATTCGCCTACTTTTTATTTATTTATTCTTTTCCATCTTTCAATGATTTTTTTTTTCGGTGTTTATAGCATGCTTGACGTGGGTGTACCTGGACCCTTCATAATCATGTGCATTGCTTTTTAAAAAGGCTGATTGTTGTGGTTGATCTAACCTTAAACTGTCATTTTACTTTTTACAGAAGAATCAAACGAGTAAAAATGCACCTCACAAACAGCCAATAGGGGAAAGATAAAAGTTTATATGCAAATTATGATGGATGGGTAAACATGCCTCCGAATTGATATCTCATTTCTAATCATACATTTATGCCATTTTTGATTGCAACAAATTCTATGAAAAATATCACATTTGAGGAAAACGAATTTTACTTTGACCGTTTGATTACAACGTAGAAATGTAAATCGAATTCTAAGGTACAATCACTTTAAACTGTATTTTCTTTGTTTTAATGGAAAACGAATTCATATGAGTTTGATTGATTTTTATTTTCCAACTAACATTGAATTGTAATTTATTTCCACATTTGCCAATCAAATGAGCCCTTAACGAATTTTCAAGTAATATTCACTTCATTTATATCTATTTATAAACTAAATCATTTTAAATTCTTCCCAAATAAAAATTTATGATTAAAATTTAATAAGTTGCAAATTTCAGTACCCTACAATTTAAATTATTCAAATTACATTTGATTTATTGGCCATTAACATACTTCGGAAAAAAAATTATATTGAATAAGAGATGTGGAGAAATCAACAAGTATTCATTGAAAAAAATAAAATAAATCAAAATAGAAAGTATCATGGAGTGCATAGAAAAATTATTCTTTAAATTTAAAAACAATCTCTATCATACATAAAATGCACATACATAACGCTCTAAGTGCTTAGTTCATGTTTGATATCAATTAAAATTTAAAAATGTAGATTTTAATCTAAATTAAAGTCAACAATTAGTTCATGTTTGGGTTCCATTATCCCACATTATAAGAAGAGAAATAATAATTTTTTGGAAAATGTGTGGTTAAAAAAGATGGAATTTTTTTTTTAGAATTACGTGTAATATTATTTTATCGGATAATGTGTGGTTAATAAGAAGAGAGAAAAAAATAATTTTTAATCATACATTTAATCGAATTTTATTAAAATTTACTAGAAATTTGATTTTAATCACCATCTTCCATCAGTCCATGAGTTTTTTTTTTTTTTTTCTTCAGCTAAAAAATATTTCCCACTACAATCCAACGCATTTAAATTTTAAAAAGTATAAAATACCAAACATATCACCGATTCTTCTCATCTTCACCCATTTTGATTACTCTCTCTCCTTTGTCCTCGAGAAGAAGAGAGGTCTCTCTCTTCTCACTCTCTCTCACACACACATTAACACGCACTTGTATTTGTAATTATTTTTAGTGAACCTTCTTTGGTAACTGGGAATTTGGATTTCTACTAAAGATACGAATTTGTAGAAATCGAACAGTGTACTTGGTTTTACAGATGTACACCATGTGAAATCTGCCTTCTGGAGAGAGATAAATACAGATACTGATGTATAAGCATTGGTTGAGTGATAAATTTTTGTATATGTGAGCAATGGCGGCCTCATTTTCAGGAGGGAGGAGTAGTTCGCCGTTCCACGACGGGAAGCCGTCGAGTTTAAACTCATCCACGTCATCAACTTCGTCCTCGATGAACGGCAGCCGTGTTTTGCCGCGCTCGAATTCATCCTCCGCAATGACGTCATTTTACGGCGGTGGGGAATATGGGTCTAGATCCATGAGTATGGCGGATGCGGGGTACTATGGAGAATACAACAACTGTACCCCGGTTAGTGATCCGTTAATTGACAACCAGCTGATTGGGGAGCCGCTAGAGACTACTTCGAGATCGGGGGAAAGCATTTCAGTGACTATTAGGTTCCGGCATATGAGGTGAATTAATTGAATGTGAGATCTGTTTGTATTGATTTTTTAGATTTAGTCAGATATTTATTTGGGAAATTTTGGGTATTGTTGGGGGGTTTGGGGGGCAATGTGAGGAATAATTTGAGTTAATTGAATTTTGTGGTGGCAGTGAAAGGGAATATCAGAGAGGGGATGATATTGCGTGGCATCCAGAAGGCGATAAAATTGTAAGGAATGATTATAATCCCACGACTGCCTATGCATTCGGTACAATTCTCTGTCCTTTCTCCTTCTATGTTTATGTGTCTGTAGTTTTGTGGAAGAATGCTAGTAAATTTAAGCGGTCAATTGATTTTGAGCTGGTATTATCAGTTTAGTACTTCAGATATGACTGTTTGGAGTTGCAATTTGTGAAATCAATGGACTAGTTTTGATGGTTTAACAATAAAAGTAGGAGTGTGTAATTTTGTGGCTACATATTATAATAAACAGTTTTGGTTTTAGATCTTTACAATTTAATTGCTTCACCAGGACTGGCAACTTAAGTTTATTTGATTTTTTTCTCTGACAGATAGGGTCTTTGGACCTCTTACAATTACGGAAGAAGTTTACGAAGTAGCTGCTCGGCCTGTAGTGAAGGGTGCAATGGAGGGCATAAATGGCATGTTCAACTACAAATTAGTTTTAATCGTTTTTCCTGAATAAACTGCTTAGGTTTCAGTTCAAAAATTTATGTCAATGTTTATTAAAAAAAAGTACATCCCAGGGGGTATAAGTGATAGTGCACATAGAATTGTGTGAATTGTTAGTTTGTTATAGTGATATTTGATATTGTAATTGATTGACTTGATGCTTCCCAAGTTTTTGGGACTGACCTAGGCTGAGTTGATATTGCAGGAACAGTATTTGCTTATGGTGTTACAAGTAGTGGAAAGACATACACTATGCATGTAAGTTAACTCCTTGATAGTGATATATCTTCCTTCTATTTCCTTCGGAGATCGTTGTTTTAGAGACTTTAGAGTTTCCTCGTTATATGTTGTTCTCTAAAATTGGCAGTTGTTAGTAGAGTTAAAACAGTCGACTGCATCCAAGTCTTATGCCTATTGTATTGTGTTGGGGAGTGACAGTACTATATAGATGTTGGCATTGGCATCTTGTCGGATGTATGTCTTAGCTCCTGTTCTGATTATAATGGATCTAGAGATGCTTGCTGTTGGTGTATATTGGTTGAAGGTGTTATGACATCCAAAAGTAAAGACTCAAAATCCACTTTTACTAACATTTTGTCGCGGCATTGTGTAGAGACAATTATTTGGTAGGACCATGAGATACCTGTAATTAATTGCATTTAGATATGGTTCATGGTTGCTCTTTGATAATTTAATATCACACTGCCTTTTTATTCTGCTTTCTTCTGCCAAGTGAAACTATATTTTCATAAGTGCAATGAATTTATGTGCTATTATGAATTTCTGGGCCTTTTGTCATGTCTTATTAGGGAGATCAATATTCTCCAGGCATTATACCTTTGGCTATAAAGGATGTCTTCAGCATTATTCAAGATGTAAGCTGCTCGATAATTTTTCAGTCTGTTTCATCTTTATCTGTCCACGGGTAACCTTGCATGCTTGTGTATTTATTCATCTACCTAGCTATTTATATACCCTAAAACAATAAGTTCCCTTGTCAATGTATGATGTTGATTTTCCTGCAGACTCCGGGTCGTGAATTCTTACTTCGTGTATCATATCTTGAAATCTACAATGAGGTTGGTATTAGATTATCTAATAGCACATTTGCTGGCAATGGAATATTAGCATATCTACTGTGATTTTCTTACAAATTCATGTCATGTCATAGAAAAGCAGTTTTGTCTCGTGCAAATACATCAAAAGAATTTTTATAGTCCAGTTTTCCTACTTTATTCACGTGCTGAATTATAGTATAATACACTGAACTTTGTGGAGGTGTAGTGACTACTGACTACCATATTTGCTTTAAAGTTCTTCTGTGGTCTGTTTGCCTTATATCTCTAATTTCAGGTGATTAATGACTTGCTGGACCCAACCGGTCAACATTTGCGTGTTAGAGAAGATGCACAGGTATTTTTTTTTTTTTTTAGTTATACCAAGATGTCTTGTTATTTTTGTTTTCAAATATTTTTCTTCTGCTCAACAATGTATCTCCTCATGATTACAAAATTCTGATGAATGATCTCGCTGTATCCTGTACTTCTTGTGGATCTTCCATGCCTTGAATAGTATCAACAATCCCATAAACAAGGGAAAGTTTTTAAATCAACTCTTGAGCATTTTAAAACTATTTTACGTTAATACTTTTCTAGTAACTAGGGCAGTTTAGTCTGCATATTCTTTATGTTCTTATCCTCTAAATATCAAATGTTTGGTCCTCATAATTCTTGGATTGGATCTCATTTAATAGTTTACGGTGTTGTATGTTCTCAAACGCTTAACTTTCTATTTTGTTTCCATTTTTAATGTGTTTTATGGTTCAACTTAAATTTGTCTAATAGCTAAAAAAACTTACTTTTCATTTCTAGGTTATTTTGTGCTCCACATAACTAATTTTCATATTCACTGGTTTATTTAACCTTTCAATGGTGCACAGGGTACTTATGTCGAGGGAATAAAAGAAGAAGTTGTTCTGTCCCCTGGACATGCACTTTCATTCATTGCTGCAGGAGAAGGTATTTATCATATATTTTTATTGGTTGAGGTAGTTGATTAAGATAATATTTTTGACTTTAATATTCTATTATGATGGCAGAACACCGGCATGTTGGTTCAAATAATTTTAACTTATTCAGCAGTCGCAGTCATACTATATTCACACTGGTATGTATGTTGCATTTGGATCAATAATTTGCTGAGCTGTACATTATGGTTTTGTCCTTTTTATGTTCAACTTTCATATATTTTTCCCTGTCACTTCCTAGTTATTTTTCATGAATATGTATAACAATCTTCTTGTAAGGTATTAAGTGTAATTTTAGCTGCTCGCCCTCCTTTTAAATTTCGATTGATGCACTGTATTATACCATATAAAAAATTTAGTATAAGATTAGAATGGATAAAGTAGGTGGTAGGTATTATAGTGGATTTAGATTAATAAATAATGCCATTTGCACTATCGCCTGAATAACATAATGCGAGGATGAAAATGGTTCTAGACGCCTGATAAAATAACTAGTATAGATGACATTTCTTTTACTGAAAAATCAAAGATTATTATCCACCTTAGTGCATTGTAATACCATTTATCTACTAATTCCATTCTAATTTTTTCTAAATTTTTATATGGTCCAATATAGTGCACCAAATGCAACCTTAGCGTTTGTTAATTTGAAACTTATATGCTCTCTCGTGAGCTTGGACCCAGAAGGGCATTAGCGATTAAATGTATCAATAGTTATGCTTAACTCTATAAAATTAGATCTGAAGTTTAGTGACTTAGGGTCTATTTGGTATGACTTTTGAAAAATCAAAAGTTTCTTTTGGCCGGTTTGGAAATTTTTTTTGAAAGTGCTTTTTCTGAATTGCCACTAAAAATGCTTTTAAAGGAAGTTGGTCCAATGTGGCTTCTTTATAAAACTCATCTACAAAAAGCGATAGCAGAAGCTATCCCAAACTAGCCCTTAATGAATATTTAATATTTTATAAACATGTAAAAAAAATAGTTGGAACCGAGATGTAGTTAAATTAGAAAACGTCTTAGAAGCTAAGGAAAACTATTATTGAATGGACAAACTAGGGAGTGTTCATATTGAACTTTATTACTGATTCCTCATGATACAGTGCTCCTGTTCGGTTAGTTTTAAAAATTGAATGAACACAGATGAGTCATTAAATGAACTTGACAGGAGTTGAAAGCGAATAGCTTATCAGCTAACCTTATGTGGCACCAAACCAATTTGGAACTATTTAGTTTTCTATATGATACCTGGACTTTCCAATGTTTTTATACAATACATTCTCCATGCACATATCTATATTTCCGAACATATTCTTGATTTACCCAACGCTTCACTTGTAGTGCAAAAAGCACTTGTACTTCTCCTTTCTTTCTCCGTCTTCCTTTCACTTCTCTACTTCTTGCTCTAAGTTCCGTTTCCCTATTGTAATTTGCTCATTTTGGTTGCAGATGATTGAAAGTAGTGCACCTGGAGACGATTATGATGGAGTGATATACTCTCAGTTGGTATGCACGTTCATTTTTTATTTGGAGTTTGAATATTTATGTTCTTTACTTGATCAGAATTGAAATTCTTGCTTCTCTATAATAAAACCTCACCTGTTGTTTTGTCACTTTGGTTTAGAACTTAATTGATTTAGCGGGTTCAGAAAGTTCAAAAAGTGAAACTACGGGGTTAAGGAGAAAGGAAGGATCATACATCAATAAAAGTCTCCTTACACTTGGAACAGTGAGTATATAGATTTTTCTGTTTCTATTTGAACATTATCTTTGTCGTTAGCTTATAGCTTCTCTATCCCCTTCTCAATGTAGCAATGTGCTCTCTCTCTCTCTCTCTCTCTCTCTCATTGGTATTACGGGGTTGGATTGAGATTTCCTTTCTCGATTACAATTTTAAGGAACTCTTCTCTTTTTCCTTTTTATTTTCATTTCATATTTTTACATTGTCAACAATGTGAAGGTAATTGGAAAACTGAGTGAAGGGAAGGCATCACATGTTCCTTATCGGGATTCAAAGCTCACCCGCCTTCTACAATCTTCACTAAGTGGGCACGGACTCGTTTCAGTAAGCCCGATGAACATTTAACTTTGCAACATATACTTCTCAAATCTTATGATGTGTATAGGTTGATTGATGGATCATTTGCTTTTCGACCAGAAGTTTGCAGTGAATTGCATATTCTCACTTTCTCATTCATTCTTTTTGTGCCCTGTTTATAGTGTTCTTTTACTGGTTAGAAACATTAGAGAATAGAAGTTACTTCATTTCCATATAAGCTGTCTCTCACGTTTTCTTTAATTCTTCTCCCTAGCTCATATGTACGGTTACACCAGCATCCAGTTATATGGAGGAAACTCATAATACACTGAAATTTGCAAGCAGGGCAAAGCGTGTTGAAATTTATGCCTCACGCAATAAGGTGTGCTGAGAGTAGCTTGCAGTTACAAGTTCACACAGTATATAATTTATATTACAAAAATCTGATGATGTTAATTTTTATCACGTTTTAGATTATTGATGAAAAATCCTTGATCAAGAAGTATCAAAGGGAAATATCTTCCCTCAAACTGGAACTTGATCAACTAAAGAAAGGGATGCTTGTTGGTGTTAGTCATGAAGAAATTATGAGCTTAAGACAGCAGGTACATTTGACTAACACCTTTTTTTTTTTAAATGGCTGCAAAGGTGTGCTGTTAAGAGGATAAAGAAGTTGTGAAAATTAAGTTAATTAACTATAGTTTATATCCTGTTGATGTTTGGCATACTTTCATGTAATTTGGTTGTTAATCTGATATTTCTTTGTAATCTGTGTTTGTTATACAGTTGGAAGAAGGACAAGTGAAAATGCAATCTAGATTAGAGGAAGAAGAAGAAGCCAAGGCTGCTCTAATGAGCAGAATCCAGAGGCTAACAAAGTTAATTCTCGTTTCTTCAAAAAATACTATCCCAGGAATTCTGAGCGATGTGTCCTCTCACCATAGGAGTCATTCTGCTTCTGAGGATAATGTAGGTGGCCTACTCTGACTTTTTCTTTAGCAAGCACGTTTTAGGGATTATTCATTCTTCTTGTATAGTTAAATCACTTGTTTTGTTTACAAATTGGACAATTGTACATCTTCATGAAAATAAATATCAGGATTCTCATCTTTATTTTTCCCCTTTTATGATGAAATTGTACTTCTAGCATACCTGTTTTATCTACCTGATTATGTGTCCCAATGCACACCAATTACTTCACTTTTCGTAAGTTTTCTTACAGTCTAGAAGAAGACCAATTTTTATTGTTCATTTTACTATTTGTTTATTTTCTTTTGTCAATCAGAAGTTGGATGTTCTATGTGATGGTTCTTTGCTCCTTGATGGCGAGAATAAGAAAGACCCCTCAACTTCTGCTTTTTCTATCCCATTAGATGTTAATGATTTTAAACACAGAAGATCTTCTAGCAAGTGGAATGATGAAATCTCACAAGCCGGCAGTGTGCTAACTGAAACAACCCAAGCGGGTGAACTCATCATTCGTTCTTCCTCTGCATTAAAACTGTCTATAGTATGTTCCAAATCCTTTGTTTCTCAAATTTGCAACTCTCTATGCAAGGAAGTTTTATCTTGAAGGCCTGTTTGATCCCCATTTTTTTTTGTATAAAATGTATTTTAAAATAGTAGATTGATGGAGAATGTGTCGTTAAAAAATAAGAAAAAGTTTTGAATTTGCATGTAATATTATTTTATTGAAGAATGCGTGGTTAAAAAGAAGAGGGGAGATAAATGTATTTTGGAAAAAATGGAGATCAGGTTGAGTACTTGATTATGTTCCAAATCCTTTGTTTCTCAAATTTTTAACTCTTTATCCAAGTAAGTTTTATCTTGAGTTCACTATAAGAGTTATTATCATCTGCAATTGAAATGTGCTGTAGCACTGAAAATATTGATTCATTAATGTTTGAAATTTATATTTCATTCAATCTTCTCTAAATTTAAAAAAAAAAAAAAAAACAATGTTTCAAATTACATGCAATTCTATGGTGTATTTCGTGCACATCTTTATGTTTGTAAACACTGGTAATAGTAATGTTACAAATATAACAGCATATTTTCGACGGATCTTTTTAACCACGTTGGCCTAATTTTGTTGCTTATATGCATGGATGGTCTTATGCAACCCTGTTTTCACTTTTAAAGCTGTCTGCTTGGAGTATGCACGTTGCACGGCTTTGACATGTTTGCTTTAGCCCCCATTGTTTTGGTTTTCAAACTGTTGCTTATTAGAGGCACTTGTAATGTTCTTTTCCTGTCGATCATAGGATGGAATGACAACGTCGGACCAAATGGATCTCCTTAATGAGCAAGTTAAGATGCTTGCTGGAGAGATTGCATTAAGCACCAGTACCCTAAAGCGTCTGGTAGAGCAATCTGTGAATGATCCTGAGAGTTCGAAAACTCAGGTGTGGTTACTTCTGCTCAAAACTATATAATTAATTTTATACAATCAATTTAGTATTGTCACAACATTTTGCAAAAACTCCATGCTATATCCTGCATTGATTGCAATACATTTTCTGGTGCTTTGGCCTCTTGCTGAATGCTGCACCAAGTGTGATAGGAGCTACCCATTCTTTGAAACTATTGCATTTGCAGATCTTTTATTTTCCTTCTGCTGTTGTATTAGTCTATTAGACATCCATTAGGCTTTTAATGTACGTTCTATTCTTCTAGCGAAGGATACGCCCCACATGTTTTATCCTTCCCCACCACTGTGTTGTACATTAAACTTTTATGTTGGCTTTCAAATATAATTTTATTCCTTTTTTAACAACGTAAAAACTTTTTTTCTGAAGAAATTCTATTTTATCTCATTTTGAATAATAGTTTTGATCCTAAAACTAAATTTAAGTGGGTAATTTTGAAACTATCAGTTATGCTATCATCGTGCATAAAAGTTGACTTTCACACAGAGATGATTCGGCATTGCAGGAATATGATTTCGAACTCTCTTTAAAAGTTGTGGAATATCAAGAATTTGAATTTCTTGTTTAACAATATAATAGGGCTTGTTTAATTTTTGGAAGCCCCAACTATACTGGTCTCTTCCTATGGGAAATTTGAAATCTCATGTTTATATGTCCTTGGAATGCAATTTTTTGGGAAAGTGGAAGTCTGAATGTTCTATACTCATTTCCCTGTGTTTTAATTTACAGATTCAGAACTTGGAGCATGAGATCCAAGAGAAGAAAAAACAAATGGGAGTTTTAGAACAGCGCATTGTTGAGAATGGTGAAGCTTCAGTTGCTAACTCATCATTTGTTGAGATGCATCAGGTCATACAATTCTCACAGAAGAATTATATTTTGCCATTTTATGATTATGTTATTGAATAATATCTAGACCTATCTGTTGTTGACTTCTTTTTGCAACAGACAGTCATGAAACTGATGGCCCAGAGTAGTGAGAAGGATTTTGAGCTAGAGGTTTGTTCTTCCCTTCACCTTCATGCTTTATTAGCTAAAAAGATATGTTATGCTTTGCTTATCCTTCCCCGAATCCCCCCTACAGCAAAAATCCATTTATAATATCGTATCATTCAGCATTTCGGTTGTACAAATGCAGATTATAACCGCAGACAATCGTATACTCCAGGAACAACTGCAGAACAAGGTCAAGAATAATGTTTAATCTTTTCCCAAGATATTTCCCTGAGAAGTTCTTTTGTCTACTTCTGTATTTATATCTTTCTTCTGCTTTCGGTTCTATCATTATTATCAGTGTGCTGAAAACAAGGAGTTGCAAGAGAAAATTATTTGCCTGGAACAGCAAATAGCTTCATCCTCTTGGGACAAACCGTTATCCTCTTCCAGACAGAGATCTGATGAATATGCTGACGAATTGAGAAAGAAAATGCAATATAAGGTAAATTGCTGCGACCTGTTAACTTTGGGATCTGTGGTTGTAATTGAATTGGTATTTACAAGCACGTCTCATTTTCTAATCTGGTAGCGGCACCTGTTTTCACTTATGGATTTTTATTATTTATTTCGAAAGAGCAATATTATTTGTCATCGTAATAATGAAATATAGTGATGTACCAATTCATTATCTCTCTCTCTCCTCTCCCTCTCTCTCATGAAAATTGAATTGTCCAATCCCATTAGTCCTCATAAACTACCACATCATCGATGTTCCGTCATCATAATAAGAAATATCATTATTCATTTCTAAATATACTGGTAATTTACTGTTCCCGAACAACATGGTTGTTGCACAAAAAAGAGATAAGAGCATGTTTATACGTTTGGTATTTCAATTTGACAAATGATGTTTCTGCTCTGATCAGGAAATTGAGAATGAGAAACTGAAGTTAGAACATGTTCAGATTTTAGAGGAGAATAGTGGATTGTGCGTCCAAAATCAAAAATTGTCTGAGGAAGCCTCTTATGCCAAGGAACTAGCCTCTGCTGCTGCAGTCGAACTGAAGAATTTAGCTGGTGAAGTTACCAATCTATCATTGCATATCGCAAACCTTGAAAAAGAATTAAAAGCTGCTCGTGAGATGATGAACTCTAAAAATGGCGGTAATCGCAAATACAGTGATGGCCAAAAGCCTTCTCGCAGAGGTCGGCTCAATGGTCGAGCAAATGATGTTTCTGGAGTATACCGTGATGACTTTGACTCTTGGAACCTTGATCCCAATGATTTAAAAATGGAATTGCATGCAAGGAAACAACAAGAAATTGCTCTTGAGGCTGCCTTGACTGAGAAGGAACTTTTGGAAGACGAGTACAGGAAAAAGGTTGATGAGGCCAAGAAAAGGGAGATGGCTCTGGAGAATGATTTGGCAAACATGTGGGTTCTTGTTGCTCAGCTAAAGAAAGATGGGAGTGTTAACCCAGATTCAAAGATTAATGAGAGGCAGAATAATAACACAGACCGTATAAATGATCTAAAATTGGACGATACTGACCTTAAGGATCCAATCCTCAAAGGTTGGCAAACTCAAGATCATACAACCCAACTTTCCGACATTTCCAAAGAAGAATCTCTTGTTGTCCGCTTGAAGGTAAATTAATTCTCTCTCTCTCTTCTAAGCGCATGTTTGGTAGCTATTTATAATAGGTCAAACCGCTTTTTATCCACACATTTAGTGAAACCTACAAGTAGTACATACTTATCCACCACTCATTTCTATCTATTTATAATTTAAACCAATTATAAGCAACTCCCAAGCATGCAGTCCATGTTTATGTGTCTTCTATGTTTTCATCTGTCCTTGTTTGTTTTCTTTTAATTCTAGTTTTTCTTCTTTGTTATTTCATGAACTGAACTTGCCTTTTTTATGATTATTGGGCATTTTTTACTACATCAAGCACAAGGATTTCAAACAGTATATCCTTTACTTCTTCTGGTTGTTATTTTCTGCTTCATAATTTGAATTTGTAGTCCTACAGTTCTGAAATAGACCCGGAATTCAAAATTCAACAAAAAAAAATAAAAAAGTTAAGAATAACAAACAAAAAAAATGTTTATTTGCCTCGTATTTTGGACTATAAAAGTTTCTGTAACTAGCTAATCATCCTGCTTGGCAATTGAACAATCTATTGTTGAGTTTGTCTAGCTTCTTATACACGGAAACTACAAGGTTTTGTTGTGCCTATCGTATTCATTTAGGCCCGGATTCAAGAGATGAAGGAGAAAGAACTTGGATACACTGGGAATGGAGTTGCAAATTCGCATGTCTGTAAAGTATGTTTTGAATCACCTGCAGCTGCAATGCTTATTCCTTGTCGCCATTTTTGCTGTAAGTTATCTTTAAGATCACTAACCTTCTTTCTTTTTCCTTTTTAAGCTTTTCCCAATAAAGCAATAATTATGTTTGTTATTCCTTTGCAGTGTGTAAACCTTGTTCACTTGCATGTTCTGAATGTCCAATCTGCCGAACTAATATTGCCGATAGGATTTTTGCCTTTACTTGACACCCTCTAGAAAAAAGGTGAAGAAAATTCTCCGACTGTCTGATTGACCTCTATTGGAGTAGTAATGGACATTGTCTTCGTATATGATAGATCGCATGGTATTGCTGCAACTTGTTCAATTAAATGTTCACGAGTACATGACCAGTTCGTTATACATAACTCTTTATTAAAGAAATTCGCAAACTATGATTTCCACTACATATTATGCCCCTGTTTGGGCTCCATTTTTCTAGAAATTTATTTTGAATCACACATTCTCTCATAAAATAATTTTATGCTTAAACCTAAAACTTTTCTTTATTTTTTAACTACACATTATCCAAAAATTTATTATTCCAAAACACGTATTCTCCCATAAGTACTGCGGGTATCAAATGGTGAATTTATTCAATATTATGAGACTAAAATTTTGAATTTTCTTTGCAGTGATTTGTCATTATCCGTCTGCTTGGTATTTTCCTCAGGAGTTTTAGGTGCCGTTTCATTAGTTAAATTATATGTAACTTGTTAAATGGTATATCATTGTTTTCTCCCTGAGAAATGCGGCCGGGATGTGTGTATGTGAACATGATAAATTTGAAGTTCGCAGGTGCGTCCTGATGTTTCCTTCGAGTTTGTAATGTACAGAACAGTACATATCTTGAGTAATGAAATTCCAGTTTGTATAAATCATTGTCTATACATTATAGTTTAACTCTTTTTAAAAGAAAAGAGAAAGGTTCACCCCCCCCCCCCCCACCCCACCCAAATTCTAATTCGGTTTGTGGGTAACCCAAATTACGGTAGATGTAGTAATGGACTGAAAAAAGTTGTATTAATTTGTTTAGAGGACGTAAAAGAAAGATTCCAAAGGGACGTAGGAACTTTTCACCATAAAATGCCCTGCCCATCAAGGGCCAACTACAAAGGAGTAGGAGTGAGTTTTTGTGGAAGCGCACA
>CAIGRR010468147.1:0-15592 GCA_903798365.1 Fraxinus sp. 1973-6204 | reverse complement strand
AGTGCTAGACCATTAACAAAAAAAACGTGTGACCATATAGAAGACAAAATGTGTCTTAACATCAACAAAAGTGTCACCCTTAATTCATCAAGATGACAAATCCTGATGCTAGAGATCTTTCTTCTAATGGCATTTCAAGAGAGAGCCTTATCCAACAGAAGACAAAAAAACAGCAAACTGTTTTGGTTAGCTAACTAATTGACCTTCTTGAAGTTATCTTATCATAAATATATATACTTTTCTTTGGGTTTGTGAAACCTGATGTATGTTTGATTTGAAAATCATCATTCAACTGTATGGTGGAAAAAGACACTATCAGTTAGTCTTCTCCGCACAAAGAAAATGGTCAAACAAAGAACAGGCTAAGAGAAAGCTTCCCCTAACAAGTAGAAAGGTAAAATGAATTCTTGCTATTCTACTTGTCAGAAAAAGGATATCTAGATTCTTTAGTTAAGTTAGTATTTGGATTTGGCATGCTGTAACTGCAGGTGAAGTACCAGAAATTTGAAAAGATGAATGATTTGTAAGTGTTTTGCTACTTTCAGCGTACCAGGCTTGGAAGAAGTGGTTTGCTAAGTTTTTTAATTTAATCTTCCAGCCTATGATCTTAGGATTTATTTATTCCCTTTTTCAATCATGAGAGTGATCATGGTACACTTTTCTGGTTTTCTGAATAAATGGTTGCAAACTTGGAACCGATGGCGGTGAGGAATTCTTCACAAGTTATGATGAGGTTTATGAAAGCTTCGATGCTATGGGTTTGCAAGAGAATCTTCTTAGGGGCATCTATGCTTGTGGTAGATTGAAACAATTGTTTTATGTTGTATTGAATATTTTTCTGCACATTATTTTTTTTTACTTCTTCCCAAGAAGTTCTATTTTGAGAATACGTCTCTCGAGTTCATTTTCTATGTCATGTCTACTATATTAATTATCTCATTTTTTTTGTCTTTTAAATCTTTAGCAATGTACTCTATAAGCTACAAACCAATAATTTTTTCCTATTTTTAATCTGTGTATTTAATTTGATGACATATGAGTGTAAATATGTCCATTTTTATTTTACTTCCATTCAATTTTATGCTTTGTTATTTTTTATTTTCCGTTATCCTTTGTTTAGTTTAGCTTAAAAGTTGATAAAAATCTAAGTCGGAGTCAATAATTAAATTTAATCACACATTTCATGGTACTCACAACTTTTACCAACTTTTCAATCACACATTTCATCTACTTTTATAAAAATCTACTAAAAATCTATTTTTTTAGCAAAACCAAATAGGGCCTTATTCTTTCTATTTGGAAATTTAGTTGTTTACTTTGGGTTGGAATCAAAGAGGGACATTAGGGCACCCACCGGAAACGAAAACTGTGTGTTGGAATCAAATTTAGTTATTTATTTGATGATCAAGGCTGCTTATGTTCCAAAATGGTTTTCATTACAAATTTGTGTGTTTTCCATGTGAAGGTGGAGAAATGGCGATTGCAAAGGGGTTGTTGTATATTGTGGTGGTAGAGGATGATGCAGATGAGGGTTCGTTGTCGTTCGGTACATGTGTTTCCAGAAGTGGTAGAGTAGATCCTGAGGGTAATCAACCTAGTGATCTTGTTTTTGTGCCATTAGTTTGGATAGTTTATTATAGTTTCGAGCTTTATAGAGGATGCAACATGAACTCTTTAATCCTTACTTTTTTTTAGATATATTGTGTTTTATCACATTCTAATGATGTATTGATTCAAAAAATTTGTAATGAAATTATCACTTTTTATGCAATTTCAAAATTTGTTNAGATATATTGTGTTTTATCACATTCTAATGATGTATTGATTCAAAAAATTTGTAATGAAATTATCACTTTTTATGCAATTTCAAAATTTGTTCACAAAGTGTCATTTTCAATTTTGTCGGTCAATTACCATATATAAATGTTTTAAAAAAAAGGTCTACCGTAATGTTGAAAAAACGTTGCAAAAGGGTCTACGCAACGTTGAAAAAATGCTACAAAAGGGTATATTACAACGTTTAAAAAATGCTACAAAAGGATATACTGTAACATTTAAAAAAACTGCAATAGAGTCTACCACAACGTTGAAAAAACAATGCAAAAAAGAGTTTTTCGTAATGGTGAATAAACGCTGCAAAAAGACTTTCCTCAACGACAACATCGACCCTCACAACACTTGGAAAAATGCTGCAAAAGGTCTACCACATCCTTTTTTTGCAGTTACAAAAGGCTTTTTTTGGTGTAGTGAGTGGTAATATCGAAAAAGAAAAAACTGGAAGAATATGAAACAGTGAAGTTGACAGAGGAATGTAGCGCTATTCTTCAAAAGAAGCTCCCTTAGAAAAGAAAAGATTCGGGTAGCTTCACCATTCCATGCACCATTGGAGGCTCCTCTTTTGATAAAGCCCTATGCAACCTTGGAACAGGCATCAACTTGATGCCTTTATCAGTGTTCAAGAAGTTAGGCCTTGTGGAGGTAAAACCATCAACAGTTACTCTACAACTAGCTAACAGGTCCCTCACATACCCAAGAGGAATTATTAAAGACGTTTTAGTAAATGTTGATAAATTCATCTTCCCTGCTGACTTCGTGGTATTGGATATGGAAGAAGATCGAGAGATTCCATTGATTCTGGGTAGGCCATTCTTAGCAACTGGAAGAGCTTTAATCGATGTATAAAGCGGGCAGCTGACTTTGAGAGTAAATGAAGAAGAAGTGATGTTCAATATCTACCAAACAATGATATTTTTCGAATGACAATGATACTTGTCATAGAATTGAATTCATTGATTATGTCATAAAGGAAGCAAATGTTTTTATTGAAGACCCCTTGGAGCATTGTATGATAGTTAGTGCAACAAAGCATGATATTGACACTTCTGGGAGTTACACAGGAAGTAAGGACTTAGTTGATTGCATATTGGCTCTTGAATCATCTCCATTGATGGTAATCCATCACAGATTGAAGATATTTAGCATGTAGTAGGCTCACATGACAGGAAGGGTAATGAAAGCAATAAATCTGAACTGAAGCAACTTCTAGAGCACCTTCGATATGCGTTTTTTGAGGAAAAATCCACATCCCGGTGATCATTTCTTCCTTACTGACCAAGAATGAAGAGGATAAATTACTAAAAGTGCTAAGAGAATACAAAGTTGCTTTGGGTTGGTCTATAGGTGATATAAAGGGGATAAGTCCTACAGTTTGTATGCACAAAATCCTCATTGAAAACTCTTACAAGCCATCTATTGAACATCAAAAGGAGACTAAATCAAGCTATAAAAGAAGTGGTGAAAGCATAGATACTCAAGCTAATGAAGGTAGGGATTATATTTTCTATTTCAGATAGTGCATGGGTTAGTCCAGTACAGGTGGTACCTAAGAAATGTGGAATGACACTAATCAAGAATGACAACAACGAGCTGATACCTATGAGAACAGTGATTGGATGGAGGGTTTGCATTGATTATAGAAAGTTGAACAAAGCAACTAGAAAAGATCATTTTCCACTTCCATTCATCAATCAAATGCTGAACAGACTAGCGAGGTACTCTCATTATTTTTTTCTTAATGGTTATTCTAGCTACAATCAGATTGTGATAGCACCAGAGGATTAGGAAAAGACGACATTCATATATCCATATGGGACTTTTGCTTATAGATGGATGCCGTTTGGATTATACAATGCTCCATCCACTTTTCAGAGATGTATGATGGCTATCTTCACAAACATGGTAGAGGAAATCATGGAGGTATTTATGGATGATTTTTCTATTTTTGGAACTTCTTTTGATAATTTCCTTCACAATCTCTCTTTAGTGTTGCAACACTGTGAAGAAAAGAACTTAGTTCTTAATTGGGAGAAGTGCCATTTCATGGTACAAGAAGGAGTTTTGTTAGGCCACCATATTTTAATAAAGGGATTAGAAGTCGACAGAGCTAAGATAGACACAATAGCAAGGCTACTACCACCCACTAATGTCAAAGGAATTCAGAGTTTCTTAGGTCACACTGGGTTTTACAAGATATTTATTAAAGATTTCTAGAAAATTGCTAAACCTCTTTGCAACCTTTTAGAGAAAGACACAACTTTTGTCTTTGCTGACGACTGTCTCAGAGCATTTGAAGCAATAAAGGATAAATTGGTTATAGCTCCAGTTATGATAGTACCGAATTAGGATCAACCATTTGAAGTAATGTGTGATGCCAGTGATTATGAAGTGGGAGAAGTTTTAGGACAATGATGTGAAAAAATTTCCGGACAATTCACTATGCTAGCAAAACCTTGAATGGATCTCAATTAAACTACACCACAACAGAGAAAGAGATGTTAGCAGTTGTCTTTGTTTGTGACAAATTCAGATCTTATCTAATTGGCACCAGAGTTTTCATCTACACAGATCATTTGCGATCTAATATCTATTTGAAAAGAAAGATGTTAAATCTCGCTTAATTCAATGGGTTTTGTTGTTACAAGAATCCAATGTGGAAATCCAGGATAAGAAAGGCAGTAAGAATGTGGTTGCTGGTCATCTTTCAAGGTTGGAGAATGAAGAGGTGATAAATAATACTCAGATTCAAGAATATTTTCTTGACGAGCTTCTGTTAGTAGTTTCATCAAGAATCCCGTGGTATACTGATTTTGTAAACTACTTGGCTTGTTGAATGATGCCACCTGACTTGAATTCTCACCAAAAAAAAGAAATTCTTACATGATGTCAAGTAATGTCTATGGGATGATCTACTTCTCTTCAGAAAATGCCCAGATATGATTATTAAGAAGTGTGTCCCTGTGGAGAAGACAAAATCGATTATGGAACATACACGTACTGCCTCTAAGGTATTACAATCGGGATTCTATTGGCTAACTCTTTTCAAGGACTGCTATACATTTGTATAGACATGTGACCGTTGTCAACGTACTGGGAATATCTCAAGGAGTCATGAGCTTCCAATAACTAATATGCTTGAGGTGGAATTATTTGATGTGTGGGGTATAGACTTCATGGGTCCATTTCCATCGTCATTTGACCAGATATATATCCTTCTTGCAGTCGACTATGTCTCCAATTGGGTTGAGGCCATTGTTACATCGACAAATGATGCAAAGGTAGTTTTAAAGTTTCTGCAGAAACATATTTGTACACGGTTTGGCACTCCTAGGGCAATAGTAAGTGATGAAGGTACACATTTTTGTAACAAACTTTTCATTTTCAATTCCCTTTTGGCTAAATATAATGTCAAGCATAAACTAACACTTGGTTATCATCCCCAATCCAATGGACAAGCAAAAGTCTCCAACAGGGAGATTAAATAAATATTGGAGAAAATAGTGAACACCAACTGCAAAGATTGGGCTCATAAACTTGACGAAGCATTGTGGGCATATTGAACAGCTTTCAAAACACCAATTAGAATGTCACCTTATTTGGTATTTGGAAAAGCATGTCACATACCAGTCGAATTGGAGCATCGGGCTTATTGGGCTATGAAGAAATTGCACATGGATATGACATTAGTGGGTGCACAATGCTTATTTCAGCTCGACAAGCTTGATGAATTCCAGAACAAAGTATATGAAAATGCAAAAATATACAAGGAGTGAACAAAGTTGTGGCATGGTAAGAGGATCTTAAGAAGGGCATTCAAATCAGGAGAACAGGTTCTTCTGTTCAATTCTTGCTTGAAACTTTTTTCGGGCAAGTTGAGATCACGGTGGTCGGGACCATTGGCAGTCCATAAGGTATTCCTCTTTGGTTCAGTGGAATTGATAAGAAAGGATGGATCCATATTTAATGCAAATGGTTGACGACTCAAACATTATTAAGGTGAAGAAGGTCGAGATGTGGAAGAAAATGCCCTTGCAGAGCCAACTTAGATCTACATATTCGTCAAGCTAGTGACATTAAAAGAGCACTTCTTGGGAGGTTATCCAAGTTCGATACCTTTATTTTAGTTTTCAATTCATTCTATAGGACTTTTCCCATTTTGGTTAGGTTAGTAACATTGTGTTTGTGTTTTTATAGGTACATTCTCAAGTGAGAAGCACAGGACTTAGAGGACTATGGGGACGGGCCACGATGAAGATTGCAAGTAAAAAAATCAAAATTTTTTTATAGTGAGTTGGGCATTGCTACGTCCCTTTTTTTCAGACAATAAAAATTGTTTATAGTAAGGTGGGCGCTGCGGCGCCTGACATTTTTACAAAAAAAGGGGGAAAGGGCCCCCCTTTCCGCCCTTTCCCCCCAATTACTTTTTCTTTTCTTTCTTCTATCATCTCTCTACCTTTTCTCTATCCCCATTAGTCCTCTCCTCTCCTTCTTTTACATTTTCCTCTTCGTTTTCTTTAGGATCTCTCTCTCTCTCTCTCTCTCTCTCTCACTCTTTTCTTTTTCTTTCTCCCCTACACTACACTTCCCAACTACTTGCACAACTATTTTGCAGCCCTAGGTTATTTTCCTTTACCTTTCTTTCATTTTTCTTAATAACTCTTTCCATGGCTAGTTCTTGCCCTTTTGTTGGTAAATTTGGTAAGTACTTGGATGTTTGAGGGTTTCATATGGGCTTTGGTGAATTGCGGGTTTAGTGTTTGGTATTTTAGTAGGTATAGTGCTTACAAGGTGTCTAAGGAATTGCCGGAGTGACTTTTTGTATGTTATTGTGGTATTTACCTTGGGGTTATTGAACTTGTGATTTGGACTTGGGTGTTTGGTGTTGTCTACCTTAGTGGCGGAGGAGATCTTATGCTTGAATTGGTTGGTATATTTTGGCTTGCCTTCGGTGTTTTTAAGTGATTTCGTAGGCTTATACAACATGCCTTCCCAGAAGAAATGTAAAACCACAGCATCCTCGTCTACCACTTATTATGATTGACAGCGTTTTGTGAGCCTTAAGGCGGAAGAGCTTTTTAAACAGATGGCGATATATTAAAACCGTATTTCGGAGCGAGGTTTTGAAGATTTATTGCCTGAGAAAATACTGAGTTTGGGGTGGGAAAAGTTTGCTAAGAAACCAGGAGCAGCCTCTATTCCTTTGGTGAAGAAGTTTTACACAAATGCAAAGGAACACGGAACTTCAAGGTATTTGTTCGAGATCACTGGATCCGATTTGATAGAGCTTCCATCAATTCTTTCTACCACAGATAAGATATTTTAAATGATGACTACTTCAGGTTGCATGAAGATGGGTTGACCCCTCCATTTTACTTCAGACACTTACACGTGAGGGTACAGAATGGAAACGGAGTGCCAGCGATGTGACTACATTTTTTTGCCTCCAATTTGACGAGTAATTGTAAAGTTTAGCATCACTTCATATCCACTAAGCTAATTCCAAGCTGCACCCTTAGTAAGGTAACGAAGGAGCAGGCTATATTGACTTTTGCAAGTCAGAAGGGTCACTCTGTCGATGTTGGGAAAGTTATTCAGAGTCATATCCTACGAATATTAGTCGGGTCAGTACTGGGAGCTTGGGGGTGTTACCATGATAGAATCTGAGAAAGTGTTATACCCTCGACCCGTACTTACGCAGGACTTTTGGGACAAGATCGTGGGGCCTCGGGATAGGCCCAACTCCTCTCAATCCTCTCATTAGGCATCATCGTCTCTATCGCCTCCTCAAGCTAATGATGCTATAGGGGAAGTACTTCGGTGGCTTAAAGCGATGGACTTGCGTATGACCCATTGGTAGGAAGGTATACAAGGGTAAATGGATCAGTTGCAGTCATCCATTTATGACCAGTTCCAGTATCAGAATGCTTACATTGCGGTAATAGCTTTTGCACACCTTGATCTTACGTTCTCGCCACCACCATTATTTCATCTCATCCCTAGAATCCGACTCCACTGGGTGACGACGAGGACTTCTGATGGTTTTACTAAGGTATCATTCTCTTTTATCTCTTTTTCACATTGGGGACAATGTGCTCTTTAAGTTTGGGGGTGATACTTTAACATAATTGTCATATAATTATTTTTTGTCTGTTTCATTTATTTGCCTTAGTGTGACTTGTGTGAAAACAATACGCATGCTTATGTGAGTTGGATAGTTTTGTTGGCAATGATGCAGATATAAAAAAATATGACTTGGTTGTGAATTATGAATATGTTATGTGCTTGTGTAGAAGTCTTCCTTACTTTTGCAGAAAATTGTAACATAAATGCACGTGAATTGAATATAGCATTGGACAAGAATAAGTAGATTCATAGATGATATAGGCTCAATTAACAACCTTAGAATCTCAATTCAGGTAACCTATAACATTACCATACCTTTAAACCAAGTTTAAGATGTTTGGGTGGTTGAGCTGTTGTAGGAAAACTTGGAGATAAATGTGGATTCCATGTATGATAAACTTGTGTAGATTGTATGAGACCATTAGGATGAGAATTTGGTGAAAACCCTAAGTTAGAGGTTGATTTTTGAGAATGAGTGTTTTATAAGGGGTATTGCACTAATCACTGCATGAAAGCAAACAAAAATTTGTTGTGATCCCTATGAGGGCAATGTTAACAATCTCATTGTGAAACGTCTCTTTGTAGCCTTTATGACTTCAGTGATAAAGCTTGCAATGATTTAAAACCTAATACCCTAATGATTTGAGAGTCATCGCCTAAAACTCGCTACATTGGTCATTTAGAAAGCTTAAGGGAGAGACGTCCGCACATATGATCCATAAAAATATATATCTGAAAAAGCAGGAGCATGAAATAGAAGACACACTACATGCCTTGATTAAGCCCCAAACACTTGTTTTAGAGAAAACCATTGATAAGGGGTTTAGTAACTTAATTTAGTCCTGGAGGTTGAGGCAATCAACAGAATAAAGAGATTCCTCATTTGTTGATATGTGAACTGCAATCAGTAACATCTACCCAAACGAGAGAGGGTAACGAGTAGTGATGTAATAAATAATCTTAGATTACGTCCTCGGGAAAAGAGTGAAAAGAAATTAAGTTTGGGGTGTGTGAATCACACATGCGGAGAAACAAAATAATTGACTCTTAATGTCGAGAGTTGAATCGACTTATAATTGCATAGCGTAGTATTTGATTCATCACCTACACACATTCTGCATTGGAAAGGCAAGAATTTGGTTGTTGTACTATAACTTTGAAGTGATTCATGAATTCGATATTACATCTTTAATGCTGAGCCATAAAAACAAACTATCCAACAAAATATGTATTTTATCTTTTGGGTAGTGTGTTTTAGTTGGGTTTGTGAGTCTTATTTGCATAATGTTTTGTGTTTGCTTGAGAACAGGCAAAAAATTAAGTTTGGGGGTGTTTGATAAGTGTAAATCACTCATTAAACTAATACCTCTAAAAACATAGTTTTCGGCTTGTTCTTGAGCATTTATGAGCGTTTTGATGTGTTTGTTCATGTTATTTTGTAGTTTAGATAGATTAGAGAAAATCACATATTCTGAAGTTCGGGATGGATCCACATGTTATCATAAAAGTATGCTTGAAGATGAGGTAAAACAAGAAGAAAAATAAAGTGGAGAAGAAAAGAAACAGAGGCCAAACGGAAGATATTAGCAGGGAGCTAACCAGTGCAGCGCCAGCAGTAAATTTTACCAGGCACTGCGGTGTCGTTATGGGCGCCGCATTCGGGGAAGAAGAAAAAAAACATGATTTTCTTTATTTTTTTAGCCCGATCATACTCCAATCTGCGTGATAACTTAAAAGGCTATAAATACAAGCTGGAAAACCTAATTGAGGGAGGGGAGGAGGGAGCAGCTTAGAAGACATGGAAAAGGAGCAATCATCAAGAGCAACATCATCAACAAACTGGAGAAGAAATCAAGCGGCAAAATAGTTATTATTATTCTTTTCTTCTCGTTCTTTAATTTAGAATTTAATATGTCATCTTTTGTAGTTATGAACTAATTTCAACTTCTAGGGTTTGATGTAACTAAACTTAAGACATGTTTGGATTCTGTTATAGTTAATTCATTTGATTTTTCCGTTGATTTATTTATGTTAATTCTTGCATTGCTTTCAATTACCTGATCAATAATTGAATGATTTGATACTTTAAATTTCGGTACTTGAGAGATGGAAATTTAGACGCGATCTAAGAATAACATAACCTAGGAAATCATAGGTTTCGAGAGAAAGAATATTTCCTTTGAGGCTTATTTCATTTAAGAACCATGCGCATATAATTTCTATAGCATTAATTCTAAATAGAGATATTGGAATTAAAATATAGAAATAGGTTCTATTTAGCACTCGAGAGAGGGATAGAATTTAACTCATGATTTTTGCCTATGAATTCAGGAGAAATCGATAGAAGTAACTATAGAAGTTGAAAAACATGTTGATAGTGATGTGAAATCAATTCCTAGACTTTCTCGTATTACAAATTCTCCTATTAACTGCTTTCATATCATTTGAATTATTACACATTCATATTATTTTAGGATAAAATTATTGAATTGAGATTTCATTCGTCTAGATAAAGTAAAAGCTGAAATAATTATAGTAAGTGGCAGGAATTATATTACAAAATTTGACACCGGACACTTGCGGCATAAATCACGGTATAGAAAAAGTGTGACGCCTTCACATGCCCCTATGAAACTTTTACATTTAGAATAATGCCTTTTGGCCTGTACAATGCACCTACAACGTTTCAGCGATGCATGATGGTCATATTCTTTGACATGGTGGAAAAGTATATCGAGATATTCATGGATGACTTTTCAGTATTTGGAGATTCCTTTGATGACTGCTTGGAGCATTTATTCTTAATATTACAAAGATGTGAAGAAAAGAATATGTTGTTTAATTGGGAGAAGTGCCATTTTATGGTGAACAAATAGTGTTGGGGGCATATAATCTCTTCACAGGGTATTGAGGTTGACAAAGTCAAGGTACATGTTATCAGAAAATTGCAACAGGGTTCATTAGTGAGAGGAATCAGTAGCTTTTTAGGATATGTTGGTTTTACAGAAGATTCATTCAAGACTTTTCAAAGATTACAAAACATATGTGCAATCTATTGGATAATGATATGCCTTTTATATTTTTTGATGAGTGTTTACATGCCTTTAGCACTTTGAAATAAAATTTAACGTCTGCACCTATTATAGTGGCTCCAGATTAGGAATTACTCTTCGAACTCATGTGTGATGCTAGTGATTTCCCAATGGGAACAGTGTTAGGTCAACGCAAGGGAAAGGTATTGCATGTCGGCTACTATGCCAGCAAAACATTGACAGATGCCCGATTAACTACGCTACAACTGAGAAGGAAATGCTAGCAGTAGTATTTGCCTTCAATAAGTTTCATTCTTATCTGATTAGTTTAAAGGTGATAGTCTATACATACAATGCATCTTTGAAATATTTGTTCGAGAAAAAGGACGCCAACCTAGGCTGATTCAATGGGTTTTGTAACTGCAAGAGTTTGAAATAAATTCTTGATAAAAAAGGGAACATAAACTAGGTAACATATCTTTTATTGAGGCTAGAACAGTCGAATGATTCAGATGAGGTAGATATCAATGAGATATTTCTAGATGAACAATTGTTGCGGGTGGAAAAGGCTATGTGGTATGCAGACATTGTCAACTACTTAGCAAGTGGGTATGTGGATCCCAAATTCACCTATTAATAGAAGAAGAAGCTTCTCTACCAAGCGAAATTCTATTATTGGGACGATCCGAATTTATATAGAAGAGGGAAAGACCAAATAATTAGAAAATGCGTGCTAGAGGATGAGATGAAGCCTATCCCATCATGGGTTCATGCTTTATCTTATGGATGACATTTTGGCCCTACAAAAACAGTAGCGAAGGTGCTTCAATGAAGGTTTTTTTAGCCAACATTATTTAAGTACTACCACAATTTCTATAGATCCTGTGATAAGTGTCAAAGGACAGGTAACATCTTGGCCCCGTCATGAAATGCCACTAAATAATATTCTGGAAGTGGAAATATTTGATTTATAGGGAATTGATTTTATGGGACCTTTTTTCGTCGTCCTATAATAATCGATATATCTTAGTTGCAGTGGACTATGTCTCCAAATGAGTGGAAGCCAAGGTATTTCCCACCAATGACGTAAGGGTGGTGGTAAGAAAACATATTTTCAACTGTTATGGATCACCAAGAGCCATTAAAAATGATTGTGTAACTCACTTTCGCAACATGTTATTCCAAGTGGTACTTCATAAGTATGGGGTACACCATCACATCGCCACGCCTTATCACCCTCAAACGAGTGGACATGTTGAAACTTCCAACAGACAATTGAAAAGAATTCTGGAATTCATAGTGAATGCATCTCGAAAGGATTGGTCCAAGAAATTGGATGATGCTTTGTAGCTTATTGCACCTCGTACAAGATGTTAATTGGGATGTCGCCATACCAAATAGTGTTTGGAAAAGCCTGCCACTTACCAGTTGAGTTTGAGCATAGAGCATACTAGGCATTGAAGCAATTGAACATGGATTTAGAGAAAGCTGGGGAAACACGAATGTTATAACTTCATTAATTGGAAGAATTCAGAAGAGAAGTGTATAAGAATTAATCCATCTACAAAGAGAGGACAAAGTAGTGGCATGACAAGAAAGACAACGGATTTCAAAGTGGGAGATCAAGTTTTCTTGTACAACTCCAGACTTAAAACTATTTTTAGGAAAATTGAAATCAAGACGGCCCGGACCTTTCACAATATCCCAAGTGTTTCCTTATAGTACAGTTGAGTTACACCACCCAACCAAAGGAAATTTCAAGGTTAATGGACATCGTATCAAACACTGCGTAGAGGATTTCCCACCGCTACGGAAAGTCTTGAACTAGCTGTTCCAGAATAATCGCGACACACATTCGAGCTAATGACCGTAAATAAGTGCTTTTTGGGAGGGAACCCAAGCCCTATCCTTATCTTATTATTTAAATAACTTTTGTTTTATTTATTTTATTATTCTTATTACTTTTATTTTTAATTTTTATGTAGGTATATTTTATTCTTAGTAACAATATCGTTGTGTTTTGAAGGAAAAATCTCAAGTTCGGGGGTGAATACAAGCTTGAACGGAAAAAGTTAAATTCAAATCATTAAGTTTGTGGAGCTATAATGCCGCCTAAAAAGAGATCAAAAGCCGTAGCCTCCTCTTTCAACTCCTTTGATAGGAGCAAATTCATTAGTGCCAAAGCTGTTGAATGATATAATAATTTAGTGCACAAGACTTGTATACCTGAAAGAAGCTTTGATGATTACATGACAGAGCAGGTTGCATAACGAAAATGGGAAGAGTTTGCCAAATAACCATGACCTGCACTAATTCCGGTGATTAGGGAATGGAATCCGGTGGTTGGCTAGGGATTTTTTGCTTTAAAGGTGGCGGCTTAGGGGTGATGGTTTTTTCAAATTTGGACTCGGTTGTAGCTTTTAAAAAGTTTGGACACATAATTACAATGTGTTCTTTATTTTTCTTTTCTTTTTCTTTTGTTATATTTGGGAAGGAGGGTAAAATCGTCATAACATGGTGAAAAGGACATTCGGCGCACGAAAGGTTGAAGGTAAGGGCATAAATGCCAAGAAATGAAAAGTATGGGATGGTTTCCACAATACATGTCAAAGGTAGGGACATTTTGTGCCAATTAGCTCAAAATAAATTAGAATTAGTAAAAGTTTTAGACATATATAAAAAGGGAAATATATTAACAAATCCTTAATATGTCAACATTCTGGTAAAATATATGTTTCTTGTACACATGAAGATCACTTTATATCCCTGAATTTAATAGAAAAAGAATCTTATAAAGAAATTGTTAATAAAAATCTTTAAAAACTCATTTAGGATTAATAATAGTAAGAGTAAAAGGATTTCATAGAGAAAATTTAAAAGTATTAGTATGTTTATATGATAGCAGATTTACAGACATAGAACAATGACTATTAGGAAGCGGAGAATTAGACATGAATAGCAAAGGCGGAATAGTATACTTTATACCATATTATTTAGTTAAGACAAAAAGTTTTTATAAAGACATTAAAATATGAATAAAAAACAAAGAAAATCAAATGAAAAGAGATTAAGATAATTTGTTAATTTGTACTGGATTCATAGGAAGACTAGTGAAAACAGTACTATCAATTATAAATTAGAAAATAATCAATATATTAGGACAAAAAGGCATAAAAGTCATCCCAACAAAAAAATTCTTTTCAGAAACAAATGCAGGATTAGATTGGAATCTAGGAAACTTCTTACAAAGATCGATATTAGTACTAGAAGATAATATTATGTGCAAAATAGTAATCGATCTCTATGTATTAGATTTAGAAATTATAATGAGCAAGCACAATAGACAAAGCATTATGAAGAAGAAAACGATAAGGAATGTAGATACTTTGAATAGAAGACTATGAAAGTGAAGATGAAGTAAATGCATTAGACGAAGACAGTAAAGAAGACGATGAAAAAGAGTTCAGATATTTACAAATCTTAGAAAATCTAGAGAAATAGAAATCAGAATATAGTTAGAAAAAGATCAAACAAGTACAGAAATCAAGATAGAAGAATGTAGTGATGAGGTAATAAAAGAACTAAATTAGAATTTGACCAATAATTTGGAAAAAGAAAAGAACCCATGAATTCAAAATACGACATAGTACGAAAGTATCATTTCCCCCTCCAAATGTATATGAATAGAACGACAAAAATTATAAAATCTCAGGAAAAATATAGTCGGATGAATGATCTAATTTACCAACAGCAAGTGATAGACGATTAATTTTAGAATTAAATAATTGTAAACCTCGAGGCAAACCTAGTACTTTAACCAAATGGGAAAATTATGTAATTAGAGTATATAATAGTGCACATATACATATGACTGTATTAGAAATGTAGGCTAATTTAGAAACTTATTTAGGAAAGACAACATTAGACATATATGTTACATCTAAAAGACTAAAACCAGAAAAAACTAGATTAAGAATGGTCGGATGTAACGATTCTAGAAATTTTACAAGCTTTATTAGAGAAATAATTATAAAATCTAACCTCAATAGAGATAACACTTTATGAACAAAACAGAGCCTTAGAAGAATTTGAAAAATCAGATATTAGTAATATGAAGTACATACAACCATTTTTATTAGATTTTGAAAGATTAGCAAATGTGGTAGGATTAACATGTACAAAGAAATTAAATTGTTCTTTTTTTTTTTTTCAGATTTGTATACATCGCAGACCTACGATTATAGAAGATAAAAGAAAAATTATATAAAAAAACATAAGAGCATAAAAGGCAATATCAAGATAGAAAAGTGTATAATATTAGATAAAGTAGGACATATCTATAACTAATATAAAAGAGTGGGTTACTGTTCATAAGCCATAAGCCGAGCCATGGCTCGGCTCGGCTAAGCCGCTTGAGCCGTTATTTATTTATTTTTTTTACTTTTTTTTTTTATTTTTAACGTTTGATTCAATATTTTAGGTTACAAATATGCGTTTTAACCGATTTAAAATTTGTTGGAAATATTGAAGTGCGACCATGATAAATATATGGTCGATAAATTATAAATATCAAAAATAATTTTTCATTAATTGCAAAACTT
>CAIGRR010468031.1:0-10891 GCA_903798365.1 Fraxinus sp. 1973-6204 | reverse complement strand
TTCCAGAGACGTAGGCATTTGATGCGTAAAGACCTTCCTATCCTCAATAATGCTTCTGAAATGGATAATCCCGACAAGACACCTCCATTGTGAGCCTTACGTATAGATGGATATGGAGATGGAAACGTACTATCAAGGTAAAGAGTGCACTTTTGGCTCTATATATCCTTATTGTGTTAGCAACTTTCCCACAATTAACGGCTTCCACTTGTGCATTACTGTTGTGCAATGTACATGATCCCGGAAATAGAATATATGTACAGATTTTGTGCTTTCTTGACCTTGAGATTTCGTTCACTAATGAATGTCATGTAATTTTATTTGACCTTTTTTGCTAATCATTTATTCAAAATTGATATAATCTAACTTAAGTTCAACTTAATGTGGTCAGGTGTGTGCTTGAAAGTCAAATTATACTCTACTTTCGCTTTACCTTTTCTAACTGCGTTCGAGCGATGATGCCAATAGATTCATTTGTTCTCTTAAGACTTTAAGGGATGATTGAAGTGCAAAAAGTTTATATATTTTGACAGTATTGCTGTTTTGAAAGTACATTACATACTTGTGCTAGTTGTTTGCTAAGCTCGGTCTTGAATATTTATTGTTCGTCTCGAAGCTTGAAGAATAGCATTTAGTTAATGATATCAAACTCTCAACTCATCTGTACAGTGTATACACTATTCTGGTCTTAGTCTCTGGCAGTCCTGCTGTCAAATTTGAAAGATAAGTGTATGAAATGTTGTTACTGTGCCTTATTTCGTTTGAGCAGAATGAAACTCAATGCTTTTCATTTCATCTCAAGTGCATGAATTTCCATCACAGTACTTGGGATTTTGTATAAGGAATTAGTTGGAGTTGTTTTATGCATTCGATATTTGAGGGTCGCCCTGGACTTTCTATTTGAACAAAACAAGATACTATCATATAAAAAATGGCTACTTATTCTATTGTGTATGAACCACCCCTCAATTTCCTGGTCATTGAATATATGCATAACGTGTGGGATTTCATAGGAACCCTACAACAATGACATATTGAATAATATTATTCAACTTCATTAGCGCTTAACACCAGACTACGTTTCACTGGTTGCCTTTCTTCTAGATACAGAAAGGAACACCGTGCGGTAGTAGTCTGTTCAGCTAGACTACCTTTTGTCTTCTCTCGATCGTTTCGAGACGAAAGAAAATTTTGATTACAATTTATAGAAAGCTCGTAACATGAAATTGAAATACATTGAAAGTAACTTATCATTGATCGCTTAAAAACTAGAAATTACAATTGATGAAAGCGGGAAAATACAATGACTAGGGTATGGGCAAACTCTAGAAAGTTTGAAAGATGTTTGAAAGACTAATACTCCCTATAATAGCATTCAGAACAAAAATTCAAGTAACGGGAGTAGACGTTTAAATGTCGTAGAATCATACTAAACTTTTTCTAATATCTAGTTATTTTACAATTTAAATAAATTATTACAACGGAAATGAAATTACAACTCAAACTTGAACTAATATTTACAATGTGCGATCAAAGTTGAGCAAACTGAGACTTCAATAGGGTCAAAGGGCTTAAGTAAAGTTGCGGTCCATAACACTACGTCACAGTGATGCTGAACACTAATGGAGGTTGATAGAATTACGATGAAATATTTCCATTATCTATAGTTAAATAAGGTGAAATTAGACCTCTTTCGTCTAAAGAAAGCGAAATGTTAATTATTTCACTTGGACTATAAGAGGACCATTATGAGAATCTTCGATTTTCTTGGAAAATTGTGCAGTGAAGAATGGACATGTAAACATATTCAGGCCTTGTTTGAGCCACATTTTTTCCTTATCAAAATGAAAAATATGACCGTTATCCATCACATCAACATTAAAATTCAAACTCGCCATCTCTTGTGTGGGGCCCATAACGGCTATATTTTTCATTCTCATTCTCATTATAATGTGGCTCAAACGGGCTCTTAGAACAAACTTGANTTTCCTTATCAAAATGAAAAATATGACCGTTATCCATCACATCAACATTAAAATTCAAACTTTCTATTTCTTGTGTGGGACCCATAACGGCTATATTTTTCATTCTTATTCTCATTATAATGTGGCTCAAACGGGCTCTCAGTTCTTGTTTGATAAAATAAAAAATAAAAAAATCTGAACTTTTATAACTTTTATTAGCTTTCAACCACACAATGCATCAAATTTTATCGAAAATCGCTGAGTTTTTGTTCATCAAAATTTGTAAAATAACCTTGCAGTAAAACAATTGTTCTCTAGTTTTTCTGCTCTTTTCTTGAGTAGTTAAAAATTGGAAAATATAAAATAAAATAAAATAAAAAAAGGTGTGCAAATCCAAAGCTCAAAATTTTAAGTGAAAATTACGGTTATGGTCCTCGACCTCGATCTCTTTTACACTTTTATTCTCAACCTTCGTTCTTTGTTGTACTGTCCCTGATCTTCTATGCACTCTCACTATCCGTATTGACGGGGTTATTTATTTATTTATTTAAAAAGTCCATTAAAGTGACAAGTGACAACAAACAAAACAAAAGAACAAAGAAAACAGAAAATCCTTCACCTTCTTCTCCACTCTCACCACATCCCGTGGCCGTGAGCCACCACCAACCACCCACAAGTCCCGACCACTGGAAGTCACTCAACTCAACTCCCAAGCCCCTTCCTCCCCAATAAAGTTTTTATAATTTTTCTTAAAATGAATTATCAATAATGATTAAAAACTTGGCATGATTTTTGTTTTTCTTAAAGTGAGTTGAATATTGAAGTGGATACCTCTATTCTAATATCAAGAATTCAAGATTATCGGTTCACATCTATTCCTTCACTTGATAGTTGCTTTGAGACTTTCTACATTTGTACGCAGACTTGCTTTGTAGAACTGACTCGCCATGGTTCACCAACATATGTATTTGAATTTTGCTGCAATTGTGCCACTAAAATGAATGAGACTGTAATATGTTAGCTGTATGCAGGTATGCAGCTTTATCATCTTCTAATTGAGAACGACAGTTGAAAACGAATTATTTGCACCCTCGTACCTTTATAGCTGCTGACTTGGAGAATAACCCGGAAGATCTAGAAGTCGAAGGTTCATAGTGGGGTAAAACAAACAAAGAAGATTAAACATGTACAACAAGAGGTACTCTTTAGTTTGTTTTTTAACTATAAAGCCTATGTGGATGACATGAACACATTGCTCAACAACTTACTATGATTTTGTAATTTATTAATCTGTTTCTTGTGTTGTTGAATTAGAAGCAGATAGGTGGAGTGGTTAGGAGGCAAAGCGCTTTATTAAACGCATGGCAATGATAACAGTGAAACTAGTGCTAGAGAAGTTAGCATCCACGCTTGCAGAAGAAGCAAGATTGCTTAGTGGACTGCGCGGAGTAGTTGATGAACTATGCGATGAATTGGAGAGCATAAAATCATTCCTCCAGGATGCAGAATTAAAAAGTGACAGCAATCAGGAAATCAAAACTTGTGTGAAGCAGGTAAGAAGATGTCTCTTATGACATTGAGGATATTCTTGAAGAGTTCTTACTCTGTTCATGTCCTCCTCAAGGGCATGGTGTCCTTAGTTCACTTTGTAAAGGTTTTCACAACATAAGAAAACTGAATGAACAACACGATTAGCTGTACAAATTAAGAAAAAACAGAGTGAAGGTGAAGTCCATTTCAGAGAGGACTAGATATTCTTTGTTAAGAATGGATGAAGTCACGACTTCTAGTCCATCCTCGCAGACATGGCATGAACCTCGAGTAGCATCTCTTCATTTGGACGATGCAGATGTGGTAGGAAGAGATAATCAGAAAAGTGTATTTACTAAATTGCTGGTGGAGGGGGAAAAACAGCTTACTGCTATCTTTGTTGTGGGAATAGGTGGTTTAGGGAAAACGACTTCTGTGAAGAAAGTTTATGATAGTACTCCCATAAGAAAATGCTTCGATTCCCATGTGTGGATAACTGTATTGAGGTCTTATACGGTAGTGGAGCTATTAAGAGCTGCACAAAAGGAAATTCTGGATGCATCAAAAGAACCAGTTCCTGAAGAAATCAAGACCATGTCAGACTTTCAATTGGTTCACATGTAAAGGAATTATCTACGGCAGAAGCCGTACATCATCGTCTTGAGCAAAGTGTTTGGGAGGAAATGAATTTGCAATCCCAGATTTGCAATTCTGATAGGATAATTTTCATTAACCCGTATAGGTGATTTAGCTGCTTCTGTGGAAACTAATGTTCAAGTCTATCAGCTGCAACCATTACCAGCTGATGAGGCGTGGGCTTTATTTTGTAAGAAAGTATTCCGAGGGGAGCACAGGGGGGTCTGTCCTCCAGAGCTGGAGAAGATTTCCAGAAGTATGCTGAAGAAGTACGGATGGTTGCCCTTAGCAATTGTAGCTATCGGTGCTTTATTGTCAAGGAAGAATGAAGCCCCTATGGAGTGAAAAAAAGTCGGTGAAAGTCTTGCAGCAGAGATGAAAAGTCCCTTGACAGTGTAAAAAAAAAAAATACTTCTGCTTAGTTATAATGATTTACCTTATCTCCTTAAATATTGTTTCTTATACACGAGTTTTTCCCAGAGGATCATTTGCACAAAAAAGTGAAGATGGTCCGACTGCAGAAAGGCTGGTTGAGGAGAAGAGGTTGTGTTGGACTACTTTAATGAACTTGTCAATAGGAGCATGATTCAAGCAGTTGACAACTTGACATAGATGATTTCAACAGAGTTTAAAGTTGCCGAGTTCATGATCTTATAAGGGAGATCATTCAAACAATTGAAGTCCAGGGAATAATTCTTTCTTACAATACTAAATGAAAAAGGTACAACACAGACAGAAATGGCTCGCAGCTTTTCAATTTATGTCACTGGAGACCATTAATCAAAACATGAACAAAAGGGCAATTCGCTCTTTATTTTTCTTCTCCACAAGGGATTCTTCAGGCTATTTGAAGCCTGACTTTTTTTTTATGGTTGTAGATCACCAAGGGTATTAGCTTGGTCCTATTTCTCAATTTCCCACAGGGTTGGTTGATTTGGTCTATTTGACTAAATCAAGTCTTGAGGAACACTTAATTAAACCAGCTTCCGGAGTCTATAAAAAACCTAACAAACTTAGAAGTAATGGATCCCAAACCCAAAGGAACACCCATTTCAATCTATCATTGTGGAATTTTGAAGTCGAAGAATCTTGTTCAGTTAGGATGCTATCACTATCAATTTGGTTCATCTATATTCTTTGCTGATACATTTGGAGTAAGTTCCAAAGAGAAGAAATTGGGTACCAATGAACTGGACACGGGGAGCGACATGCTGGAGAGCCGAGAAAGCTCACTCACCTTAGGACATTAGGCATTCTAAAGCTAAGACACGATTGTATAGAGCTTTGTTCTTCTTTGGAAAGGATGAGGCATCTGACTTCTTTATACAGGGTTTCACTTGGAAATACTAAATTACTCTCTATCATCACTTCCACAGTTTCTTCAGCTCCAATATCTCAAGTGGTTCAGTCACCCTGCCAGATTGGATTTTATCACTTAGCTATCTTGGCAAAGGTGGTGCTGGAGCTCCATCTAGCTTATGATGGCGAGGAACTATTCTGCGGTGCTGGGTATCTAAAGCTCAAAAAACTTGGCCTGTATCAGATGGACCAACTGAAGACTGTAAAATTGACAGAAGGAGCAAAGGAAGCTAGACATTTCATGTTGTGATCAAATGGAAGCGAACCTTGTGGCACTGAACACCTGAAGAATTCTCAGGAATTGCTACTGTGGGACACGTCGGATAATTTTTTAAATAGAATAAAGCCTTCCAAGGGTGAGGATTTTTGGAGGTGGGGAACATATTTCAAATATCAACCTGTGTATGTGTGGACGGGGCGATGGAAAAAGTTTAACGCTATAGCTTGATTCATTTGGAATCAGAAGATTACATGGAAAAAAAGAATCTTGGATTCTCATTTTCTTCTCTGTCAGATGCAATGACACAATCTTAATGCATTAGATTTGTGAATATGCTAACTGTTTTTTCTGGTTGCTAACTGATTTATTAGTGTGGATACCAGGTTAGAAAAAATTACGGAGTATTTTTCATGTTTTAGGCATAAATATTTGATTGGTGGAAAAAGAATCCACCGCTATTGTGCATTTATGATGATTACTGTTACATTTGGTATGCAGTTCGGCCAAGAAGAAGATCACAAATGATATCTTGAAATTCTTGCTTACTCTCAAATCAAAATTTTTGTATTGTGTAATCATAATTCAATAATGTAATTGTTTTGAATTAAATTATAACTACAGGGCATATATGGTTTCAACTGAGTTGATTAGAATTATTGTTGCCACAAGCTAATTTAACATAATAAGTGTAGTAGCATTATATCTCAACATAAAATTGCACTACTCACTAATTCAAGACACTTGTTCCATTAAATAATTTTATCTCCACAAGCAAAAATTACCCTTATATGAGAAAACAAACAATTCACAATAAATCATTCACTGTATTACATATCATGCAAGTAAAAAACACTCGAAGTTACAATAGGATATAATCTTGTGTTTATTCAAGGTATTTCATTTCTGCTGAGTAAAATATAAATATGCTGACTGAGATGAATGGATAGGTCCTTATCCACTCTCAAACTTTTCTATTAGTCAAGTTGTGCTACAAAAAAGAAAGATTCCACATGCATCTTGATATCAAATTTTCTTGTAATGAAAGATAGAGAGCTCTTAAAACGAATTTCCTTCTGATATTAGAAGCCAAAACTTATTTCCTGAAGAAAAGCACATACCTCTGTTTTAAAGCAAGTGAAGAAGATTCAAACTTTGGTTTTATGCATTAGGCATTGATTTCCTCATCCTTGGCTGGTAGCAAAGAGACATTTTCACTTCTTGATTCAGAGCTCCTTGTTACATTGTCATCTACCACCTCGACTTCTTTTGACTTTCCCCACATCACTGAGTAGAACCCGATAACAATTATAATGGAACCTATCAAACTGCAAAAGATTTAAATGACGAGTAAATAAATATCTGAGTGTATACTTGAAGATAATGCATTTATCACTATACAAGCACGTGATTGAGATGAAAGCCAATGCTGATTTTTCATTCAATATAAAAGAAACTCTAAAGAAGACTATCTGAGAGTTTAAATGGTTAAATGGAGGACAAACAAATTTATTTAAGTTGCGTCTTCAACGCATTGTCACACCCCTTCACATGCAAACCAGATTCATTTTTCGTCAAAGTGCTGATATCTGCATAATTTTCAGAAATGGGTGATGGCTAGACTTGAACTTAGGATCTCTGTCTGCTGCGATAAATATCATGCTGAACCATCTATCTATAGACTACAAGCTTAGGTTGATAGAGAGGGGCCACCTTTATTTATTTAAATTGTGTCTTCCACAAAAATCATGCTCCTTACCTACCAAGATACAGAATGTCTCCCAGTAAGACAATACCCAATGCAGCGGAAATGACAATGCTCAATGGATGAAACACGGCAACAAAAAGAGGGCCCCTTCTATGCAAACACCATGCAGTTACACTGACTTGGAATGCAGAGCCAAAAACTCCCTAAGAAAAGGAAAAGTAGACCAAATAAAATATCTGAAAAGAAAATAGCAACTGAACAGATAGAAAGTTCAATCGACACACATAATTTAACATATCAATATTAAGTTTTCTAAGAAAACACACATCCAACAGAAGAGAAGGTAAGACTTATTCAGCCACTTAAGCCCCTTTTCACCCTTCCATTTGCTAAAGCAATCTCTTTCAAAGGTATAAGAAATGAAGTCTTTTAAACCACATAGAAACTAATGATTCTCAAATGACTGAGGCAAGAAAGAGAGAAACAGAGAACAAATTCAAGTAACTCATTAAATACAGATAGAAGGGGTTATGTGAAATGGAAAAATATTAAGTTTTAGTTATCTTTCATACAATGAAAAACAGATGGTTCATTCACCTACCGAGTACAGAACTGCAATCAATCTGATATTGGGTTGCAGACTCCAAGCACTAAGGTCTCTATCAACAATCAGAGAGACCACTGTTGATAAAATGGCGGCAAAGCAGCAGTAAAAGAAGACTATAATCAGCTCTACTGGGTATTTCTTAAGAATCAAAGCCTATAGAGGAAATAGCCACAATTAAAGTTACCAATCTGCAACAAATCAATAAAGTTGAAATTGGCTTTCCATGTTCCATAACGACATGTTTGGTAAAATGGATTATATAGCACTGGACAATATCAACAATGAAAAAAAACTAAATTTGTCTATTGTATTGCCCAATACCGTCTAATATTGCATAACAAACATGCAGTAAAAGCCTTCTCTTTTTTTTTCTTTCTTGGTTTCTTTCTCCTCCATTGTTTTGTTCTCTTTTACGAGTTGTCATACCTGCACAATTATATAGCCTGAAGACACTGCACAGTCTACTGCAAGGAATAATCCTCCAAGAATCCAGCTTGATTGCGGTGTTTGAATAAAATTATCAAGCAATCTGGAAGCTGATTGGGAAGTCAGAATTGGGGGGCCTTTGTAGAGAGTTACAATGAAGGCTCCAACAATTGAAACTACAGTTCCAATAGTTTTTGCCTGAAAACTTGCACTTCTACAAGCTAGCTTTTCCATCCTGAGAACCACCATTTGCAGTTTAATCAATTAGATAAAGTTTTGTTTTGTAATTTTGTTTCTCTTCATGATATACAACTTGGCAAATAGAGTTAGAGATTAAGTCATCTAGTATTGCAAATATCTACTGACAATACAAAGCAAGTGCCAATTTTCACCTCCAAAACTGAATAATTGAATATATTGTTGGATTGCGTGAAGCCTCATCATAATTTACTTTTCTTTTAGGTGTATTTTGATTTCAGGTCTTAGGCATTACATAAATGTATTAGGTAGTTATAGTATTCCTACAAGCATAAAGGACGTTTTACGGAGCTATTTTTAGTGTGAGATGCATAGTAGAGGTGTGAAATTATCATTTTAATCTTCTTCTCACTTGTTATTCATTTCTTTTAATTACTCTCGTAAATATTGATAAGACTTAAGTACTTAACCATAACATATAGAACACGAAATAACATCAAATGATGTTCTAATGCCTAAAAAAACACAGGAAAAAAAAATCAATTTTGACAATTTAATCTTCATTTTCTTGCTATTAGAATCCAAACTTCATCATTATCTATCAACAATCATGATAATTCACGTACATATACACAAACATAAATAAAGACCATAAGCCAAAAAGAATTTTAGTTATATGATCAGGAAAAAAGAGTCGAGAATCAAGCTAATTAGCAAATTCAACCAAAATCAACAGAAGCCAAAAAGTGAGGAGAATAAGAACCCGAAAATGAGGGCGAGTATAAAAGTAAATCCTGGAATGAGATTAAGCATTGCCGATGCAAATTCTGCATTGGTGTAGTTGATTCCAGTATAGCCTGTCAGCTGCGCCAAGCACCTATAAATTAAATTCAAAAAGAGAAAAACCAAAATCAAATCTTTCTCTACGATTCAAAACTCTGAAACAAGATCTTCAAAATAACACCTTCCTTTTGTAATTTTAATCCCCAAGTTAACCTTTTTTTTTAGAATTAGTTTTCATTGGACAATTCATACTTTATAGATGATTAGTCTCTCTCTATATAGTAATGGAATCAAGGAACTTACCCAAGTACACCTAGAGAGAAAAACCCACAAATGAGTGAGAAAGTGAGTGGAGGGCTATTCGACCTGCATATATTATTATAAACCAAATTAGAAATTAAAAAATCCCAAGATTTATCTGGGCTCAATTTCAATTTCCATGTGTTTTCCTGTCAAGAAAAATTGAAAAGGGATTATTAAAAATGATACCGGTGGATGAGAAGAGCTAAAGGGAGGAGGATAAGGGAGGCAAGTGCATTGGAATAGGCAACAAATGTGTAGTTTGTCATCCCATTAGCCATTGCTTGTTTGCTGATTAATATTAGACCTACTTGAGCAGTTGTTGCCAGTACCATGCCTACATACGGCGCTGCTGCACTCTCCAGCACCCCCATCTCTCTCTTACTTTGTCTCTCTAGAGTCTGAAATGGAAAGCGTGCTGCGGTTCTGTTACTTCTGTATTTGGCTGGAATCTAAGGTGGATGCACAAGTAACCGGGCCGGGTTGGTTGGTCTCGGGCCTAACGAATTTTACTTTTGCGTAAGATTCTTTTCTGGGTTTTTTGTCCTGACTGTGACCGGTTTTACAAGTAATAGCGCTTAGTGCATGTTTGCAGAGCTTATTAATTGCACCTAAGAGCATCTCCAATGATGCTCTAAAGTAAATCTAAATTTTGATTTAGATCTTCGAAAAAAAAAAAAAATAACTCTTCAGTGAAGAAATGCAAAGAAAATGCAAATTGCATTTTTGGTCAGAAAATGTAAAAGAATTTGTAAATTTAAATCTTTTTTTAGATGCACAAAAGGCAAAAAGCTTCCAAGTTCCAACCCACTTGCATCCAATTTTTTTAGATATTTTCATTAGAGCATAATTTGGATTTAGATCCACTAAAATGTAAATAAGGAAACAAAAGTAATTTTGAAGATGTCAATTCACACTACCATTGAAAATACTCTAACATGATGCAATATTAATCTTCAATTCTATCATAGTGTCATTGCATACGTTTGCTTTGCAAATTCCTTATAAAGATTTATCGAGTCCAAGTTTGAAAAGTGTTGATACTGACCTACGAGGTCATTAAGTTCGGACTGATTTCTTTACCCTTACCAGGGGATAATCCGAGCTCGGTAAACATAAGGTCAGCTCGGTCTAATATGTAACTTACTCAACAAGCTATTGTA
>CAIGRR010467982.1:0-21301 GCA_903798365.1 Fraxinus sp. 1973-6204 | reverse complement strand
TTTCTCTTTCTTGATCTGGATTTTCGTTTGTGCAAATATAAATACCTGTAATTTCTTAGTGGGGTTTGTTGAATAAGACGATGGATTTGAGTGATGACTTTTAGTCAGAAAAATCAACATACTAACTTTACCAAAAATTGGACAGAGTAACGGTAATAATATGAATGAAAAACACCAAATAAAAAGAATGTCAAAGCAACGCCAAAAGAAATGTATGCAAAGTCGAGACAAAAATTGAACTATTTGTCCTTAAGTCGAATTTACCCCACAATAGTGCCCACGAATAATGGCAATCGACTCCCAAAATATAACGACAATCTTTTTGTGTTAGTAGCACTTCAAACACAAGAACAACGAACCGAAGATTGGTTTTTGTACTCTTTATGAAAAAACAGCTTTTTATGCAGAATCTTGGTTAAAAAAAGATAAGTTTAATGTTATTCATTTATTGCAATTATCATGCGGATAGACAAATGGACGTCTCAATATTCTAATTTATAAAGGAGTAAATGTTGTGAGTGAAGTGTCGCGCTCCAAACTCGGCAACATTTGTCAAGGGTCACAACTTTTGTTGTCGCTAGTCAGTCACCATTGCGTTGCTCGATCGTAAAAAATAGAGACTCTATCGATCGCATGTCCCTAGCCTGTTGCTCGAGTGACAACCTCCTTCCTCGAGCACTAGACGAGCGACGGTGTTGGACAAATTTCCAACCAGTTTCCTCTCCTTTCTTCAAATTTAAGATCGTAATTTCTCATTCACCCGGAATTGGTTTAAAGATTCCAAATATATCACGACGATCTACTCGACGAGTAGAACAAGTTAGTCTATTTATTTTCATAATTTAGCTATCATATCAAGTCCGAATATTTGATCGAAGTTGACACGAAAGTCACTTTTTCATGATTTAATACTTAACAAATTCCAACAGGGTTTGGGTTCTTGTTTTTTGGAACTTGAAACCCTAACTTATTCTTAGTGGGGTCCAAGTAGCAACTGGAAGGGGAAAAAGGTCGTTAAGCCGTACAACGACAAGTGTCAGAGGTTACAGCACGGGAGAGCTAGGGGCAGCTAGACAAAAACTCGAGGTATGTATACACAAATCACTTGAAACCTTGTTTGGAAATGTTAACAAGCTAATGTAATATTTTACGGCTCATTTTTTAGATGAGAAGGTTCAGCAAAAATTAGAACGATCATGTCAAGATGTTGATCATCTTGTCTCACTTGTGATACAATGTGCAGTTGGCAGTTGAGGTTCGAATACTTGTGAAAAACGCGTAGTCTTATGCACTTGCAGAACATGGAAACAATCTCGGGAGTTCAGTTTTTGTATAAGGAAATCTGAAGAAGGCGTACATGAGAAATGGTCAAGCAGAACATGGAAACGATCTCGGGAGTTCAGTTTCCGTACAAGGAAATCTGAAGAAGGCATACATGAGAAATGGTCATGGTTCCTAATACGATGTTGGAATGAAGCTCGGTCAAGTACGTGCAGAGTATGCTGTCGATCATAACTACAGGCGTGGTTCGTTTTTCGTTCATGTTTCAGAGAGTTATTGTTCATAAATCAGATTATTTGTATGTTCGATTTTGAGGGCATTAAAAACTCTCTTCATTTTTCTTGTTGATTTCCAAGTTTTATTAATAAAGATAGGAAGATTGTGAAGATTTTTGAAGTGCAACTTACAAGTAATTTGACTTCTTCTCGCAGTTCAGAAGAATAGCTGCAACTTTATAGACCAACCATTGTTTTTTAGATCATGGTTAGAACACTTGGATCAGAAACTAAATTAACAATTTAAACAGTATTTCTTCTCAGAAGTTTGAGAACATCCACACACACCATGATATTACAAAAACAAGGAGAAGGGCTGCAACCCAACTCTCACACTCAAATGAACTTATAAGATGCCGAATACTTTAATAATCTTCGCTGCCTTCTTCATCATCAACACCCTCAGCACCAACTTCTTCATAGTCTTTCTCGAGAGCAGCTAAATCTTCACGAGCTTCACTGAACTCACCTTCCTCCATTCCTTCGCCAACGTACCAGTGAACAAATGCCCTCTTGGCATACATGAGATCGAATTTGTGGTTGATGCGTGAAAACACTTCAACCACTGCAGTGTTGTTGCTAATCATGCACACGGCTCGCTGAACTTTGGCAAGATCACCCCCGGGTACCACTGTTGGAGGCTGATAGTTAATACCACATTTGAAGCCAGTGGGGCACCTGTAAAATCCAGACAGGGATGACTTTTGGGCAATTTCAAGGTGTGTAATCAAACTTTATGTATGGTATAAATAACTAGAGAATGTATAAAAAGCCTTCCTAACAGCAATATCCAATGTAGGGTAATGTATTTTTATTCTAGTTGCACTAGCCCGCAAAATCCAATAAATGAACATGATGTAAAGATTCTATGAATTTGATAATATCTCTGTCCATCTAATAAATAAATTTAATTATGTGAAATAACTATGTTCATCATGTCAGTTAGGTTCCAATTTTTTTTCCTTTTTTTTTTTTGATAGGTAATCAGCGTTAGGTTCCAATTTTTGCCAAATTAATGCTGTTTCCTTACCAGTCAACAAACTGGACAGTTCGTTTGGTTTTGATGGTAGCAACAGCAGCATTCGTACCAGTGAACAAATGCCCTCTTGGCATACATGAGATCGAATTTGTGGTTGATGCGTGAAAACACTTCAACCACTGCAGTGTTGTTGCTAATCATGCACACGGCTCGCTGAACCTTGGCAAGATCACCCCCGGGTACCACTGTTGGAGGCTGATAGTTAATACCACATTTGAAGCCAGTGGGGCACCTGTAAAATCCAGACAGGGATGACTTTTGGGCAATTTCAAGGTGTATAATCAAATTTTATGTATGGTATAAATAACTAGAGAATGTATAAAAAGCCTTCCTAACAGCAATATCCAATGTAGGGTAATGTATTTTTATTCTAGTTGCACTAGCCCGCAAAATCCAATAAATGAAAATGATGTAAAGATTCTATGAATTTGATAATATCTATGTCCATCTAATAAATAAATTTAATTATGTGAAATAACTATGTTCATCAAGTCAGTTAGGTTCCAATTTTTTTTCTTTTTTTTTGATAGGTAATCAGCGTTAGGTTCCAATTTTTGCCAAATTAATGCTGTTTCCTTACCAGTCAACAAACTGGACAGTTCGTTTGGTTTTGATGGTAGCAACAGCAGCATTGACATCCTTGGGAACAACATCTCCACGGTACATCAAACAACAAGCCATGTATTTCCCGTGTCTTGGATCGCATTTTGCCATCATGCTTGAGGGCTCAAATACTGCATTTGTAATCTCGGGGATTGATAACTGCTCATGGTATGCTTTCTCAGCTGAGATCACGGGGGCATATGACGAGAGCATGAAATGGATACGAGGATATGGTACGAGGTTGGTCTGGAACTCTGTAATGTCCACATTAATGGCTCCATCAAACCGTAAAGAAGTAGTCAGGGATGATATGATTTGAGAAATCAAACGGTTCAAATTTGTGTATGTCGGCCTCTCAATATCTAGAGACCGCCGGCAGATATCATAAATGGCTTCATTGTCCAAGATCACAACCACGTCTGTATGTTCAAGAAGGGAATGAGTTGAGAGAACACTGTTGTAAGGCTCCACAACAGCAGTCGACACCTGCAATCAATGCCAAACCCCACATTTAGGCCACGTGGAGATCGAAGTACAAAGCATTTATTACAAGGTTAACTATAAGCACCTGGGGAGAAGGATAGATGGTGAAACCGAGCTTTGATTTTTTCCCATAGTCCACAGACAAGCGTTCCAATAGCAGCGAACCTAATCCAGATCCCGTTCCACCACCAACAGCATTGAACACCAAAAACCCTTGCAAACCAGTGCAGTTATCTGCCAACTTCCTCACTCTGTCCAAGCATAGATCAACAATCTCTTTCCCAACTGAAAAAAATATTGCCATAATCAAATTAATTCCATAAAAGACAGATGCACAAAAGTCCATTGACGAACAATTTCTACAGTTATCAATCCACATGAAATTAACATATTCTCTTAGAAAGTTCACGGATTGATTCAATAGCTACATTGAACCTGCCTTTGCCCAGTCACTTAAGACTGCCACAATCGATCACGGACCAATTTTTACTTCGCTGGTTAATGAACTTGATACCACGTGCTTAAAAATTTCAATGCAACCAATTGTGAACTCCTCAAACAGTAAAATCGTGCACCTGTATAATGGCCCCTGGCGAAATTATTAGCAGCATCTTCCTTTCCAGAAATGAGTTGCTCTGGGTGGAAAAGCTGGCGATAAGTCCCTGTCCTGACTTCGTCAATGACAGTCGGTTCAAGATCAAGAAATATAGCCCTAGGTACATGCTTCCCCGAGCCTGTCTCGCTGAAGAAGGTGTTGAATGCATCATGTGCAACACCCACTGAGGTGTCACTGCAAACCCACACAACAAAAGTTCACTCATTAAACTTCATAGCTCATAAATTTCTTGAATAACGGATAGCAAACATAAACCCGGGGGGGGGGGAGGGGGCGGGGGGACAACACTTATTATTGCAAAAACCATTTTCCAATCTTTTAAGGACTGAGCATTCGTTCAAATTCAAGTCATTGATATTTTATTCGAGCTTTCATTTTGTTCTCCATTTAAACAACCAGAAAGTGATAATCCAGAAAGTTACGAAATCAGACTCAATCTTCAAATAAATACAAGATAAAACATGGTATCGTAATTCATTGACTACCGAATAAAATGACAAACCATTCAAATCATTTGTAAAAGACAATATAGCCTTCAAATAACATTATCAATTTCGAAATTAACATTCATGTACGCACATTAAATAATTATACCAACAGATCGACAGATAACATCAATTACGAAGAAATATATTTGATAGTGTAATATACAAAAACCTCAATGCATATAAACAAATGCGTAACAGCGTTCAGCGTTGATATACATGGAAAAATAGGTAAAATTAGAGGAATACCTAGGCATCATGCCATCGGGTTGGATGCCATGTTCGAGGCAATAAAGCTCCCAACATGAATTACCCACTTGGATCCCTGCTTGACCAATGTGTATGCTAATTATTTCTCTCATTTTCACCTCTTTCCCTCTCTAAAACTCTTTCCCTCTTACTCTCTTTAGAGAACTCCTTGATCGGATTCAGAAACGGTAGCTTCTCGCTGTATACACACACATATACACGTATATGTGTCTATGTAGGTCTTGACCAGAAAATTAGGAAGACGGAAATGTCCAGATATTTATGGTATGTTTCGAAATATTGCAATATTGATCCTCGAATTATTATTCTAGTAAACAAATTGATCCATGACCTCTAAAATACAGCAAATGGATCCCAACTAATCGTTATGAATTTTTTACGGGAACCAATTGACTTGGATGAAAATCAGATTGAATCAATTAGTTAGTTATCTTTAGTATTAGAATCTAGTTCTCAAGTCCAATTAAGGATAGTCTCAATATAAAATGTAAACAATCGTCTTTACTTTGTAAATTTTTCTAAAGCGCTAAAGAATCGAATGAGACCAATCCAGAATTATTCAATTCTAGTTCGATCCCCACAGCATATGTATAGAATTTTCGTTGATATTCAATTTGACCTTGATTTCTCATTAGAATCTTGTTATGCACATATCTTTGCTAAATAATCTAGTGACATTCATTAAAATATATTTCACTTCAAATATTCAACACATGCAAAATCATGTTTAATAAAACTAGGCATATGAGAGTCACGACGATTTAATAGCTGAATCCTGATTTTGATATCTATTTACGTCTCCAAATACAATATGCTTGAGCCCCTATTTGATCTACATTCAATATTCATTTTCAATCACACATTTTTTAATAAAATAATATTAATATTACACGCAAATTCAAAAAAATTTCTTATTTTTTAACCACATATTTCATATCACATCACATCATAAAATGTATTTTTTTTCTCAATAGTGTGCATCAAACACCCCTCGAATATCTATTTTAAAAGATTTAAACGGTTTTTATTATTGGAGATTGATTGTTTAATTGTAAGAAAATAAGGACTAACTTAACCTATCAATAAATTAGAGACCATCATTACAATCTTCCTTATTTTATATAGGGAATGACCGAATATTAAATTAATGAATAGTTGGAGTCCCAATACAGGCGCGCCAGCCCGATAATGGGCTCACTTATCTCACTGTGAATGTATTTTCAATTTAAATGACAAAAATAACCTTATATGTAATGTCCCTAGTCATTGTCAATATTTGGTAAGTGCAGCTGTCTCATTACTCAACCAGGGTGTACCATGTGCATAGAATAGGTGTACATATTGAGAGGGTGGGGTGTGTGCGATTTAGCCTTTGAAAGAGAGAAAAAAAGAAGCAAAAGTTAGCGCATTGATTATGCCGTTGTTTGGAGGGGATTATAAATCGTACTTTTGTGAATTTCGATAAAAGTTAACGAAATAGACTAATTGCAATTTTTATAAAGTGTGAGATTAAAATTAATTGTTAATTTTAATTCTCATTTTAATCGTTACCAAACAGAGACTATTTGTTATACTGGGACGACTTGTCTTTCTCATGAAAATTACACTATTAATCCGTTGTTGTTAAAATGGTGAGTCAAATAATGTTGCTTGGCTCGGGACTAAATCTCGAGTTAAACTAGGGGTGCTGACTCGGGATTTAATCCCGGGCCAAGTAGCAGGGTTTTTGGTGAGTTTAGGGGTGACAAAAAAGCTCTTTGGTTCGGGCTCGACTCTGAAAACGTTCGAGTCAAGTTCGAGCTTTTTTATTTAATTTATAGTACGTATAATCGTACAAACTTTAAGTTCTTTAAGTAAAAAATGTAAATTTGACTAAAAAAAAAATCGAGCTGGCTCGGCCCCGCTAAGGTTCGGGGCGAGCCTCATTTTTTTGGTCGGGCTTTGCTCGGCCCCGCTAAGGCTCAAGCTCGAACTTTTTTATTTAATTTATAGTACGTATAAACCGTACAAATTTTAAATTCTTTAACCTCATTTTTTTTGGCCGGGCTTCGCTCGAGCCCGAGGTTTTTTTTCGGCTCGTTGACATGGCTAGGTGAGTCAGAGCCTGACTTGGGATTTTCAAGTCGGAATCCAAATTTAAAAGTTGAACATTCAAATCGAAGTGCACACTCAAATCTTTTCTTCGTTAAAATTTTCATCTCAAATTCAAGTTTTTTTTGCAATCAACTCAAAAGGAAGAAAAAAAAAATGAAATATCTTGAAACTAGTGAACACTGAAAAACTTTTCATTACTTACCATAAAAAATTAGAAGAAATAAATTTAACACCGGCAGCGTAAACAGGAAATTTTCGACAAGGATCAATAAATATGTCAAATTTGTCACCGTAATTGCTCTCTCTTTGTATCGGCTTCTGTAAGAGCTATGTTAGCCCTTGTTTGACAATTATTATAAAGAGGAATTAGGGGAAAATGATGTTTTAAATTGTAATTTTTTTTTGAAAAATGTGTGATTAAAAATCGAGAAATTTTTTTTTTATATTTATGTTCAAAATATTTTATTGTATAGGTGTGTGATTAAAAATCAGTATGAAAAATAAAGAAATTTTATTTTAATGGAAGTCAAACAAGAACTAAAGTAAATCATTCGAAAAAAGTTATTCAAATTGATAAAGACCCACGCCTCCCATATAGTAATACTTGTTGAGTACAAATTCCATTGGTCGTTTCTTGACTAAAATATAACAAGATAGACCAATTTTGATTGACCCATATAGTAACAATCGTTGAGTACAAATTCCATTACTCTTTCTTGACTAAATACAGCAAGATAGACCAATTTTGATTGAGCCATGTTTGATGCCAATTAAAAAATAACTGCTTACTTTTCTCATACACTCTTCTTACCTAAAATCATTCCCAAGTTGTCAGTACTTTGTCTACACTTCCTTTCCAGAGTTTGACAAGCTGATGAAGTTAAGGAAAAAAAAAAAAGTCGTGTTAAAAGCAGGAATAGAGATTGTGACGACTATTTGAACTTGTTTCAAAGGTTTGATTGGTCATTGTGCTTATGATTGAACCTACTTAGGGCGCCCTCATAAGGCATAGGGTAAGGATTTGAAACTTGAGGACTCTTCTCATCTACTTTTTTCGTTAAGCTGAGAAGAAAGACGTGTTCAATCTCTAGTCATGGTGGGACCGACCATGATGTATGTCGTCCAACCCGACCTCAAACTCTTTCTTTCCGATCCATTTGATTCTCTGGCTACAATTATTTAGGTGATAATTCGAGATTGAAGAGATCGAATTCCTCCCAAAACACACGAAAGAAAGATATGAAATAGGTAAATAGAAATGAAAAAGAGATTTTTTTTTTTTTCAATTCATCATAATTATATAATAAGTTTTTCTACATCCATATGATCTACTAAAGTCTAAAGTAGATCGGTATTGACTATATAATAAAAACAAATGTTGGTCGACAGCCTTCCAAGAAGGTAAAACTTCAACGTGTCTAATGTTTCTTTGGCCAAATACATCACTTTTTTGGAAAAGTAAGTTTCGAAAGTGTTTTTTTGCAGAATGTGTAATTAAAAAGTACGATTTTTTTTGAATTTACGTATAAAATATTCTACCGAGAGTATGTGTGATTAAAAATAAGTTATTATTATTATATTTTAAAAAAAAAATGGAGAATGATAGATAAATCGGAGCTGAATATGTGTGAAAGCGAAACCAAAATTCTAAAGTAGATCGGTATTGACTATATAATAGAAACAAATGTTGGTCGACGGCCTTCCAAGAAGGTAAAACTTCAACGTGTCTGATGTTTCTTTGGCCAAATACATTACATTTTTGGAAAAGTAAGTTTTGAAAGTGTTTTTTTTGCAGAATGTGTAATTAAAAAGTACGAATTTTTTTTGAATTTACGTATAAAATATTCTACCGAGAGTATGTGTGATTAAAAATAAGTTATTATTATTATTATATTTTTAAAAAAAATGGAGAATGATAGATAAATCGGAGCTGAATATATGTGTGAAAGCGAAACCAAAATAAAAGACGAGGCGGCTCAGATTGAATGAATTGAATCTGGATACTAGAACTTCTGCTGGTATATTCACTTTTAGGGTTTCGTTATATGGACTATAATATGTTTGGGCCAATTTTATTTTATTTTATTATTGTTTCATAAATAAATAAATGTTAAATATGGATTTTAAAATGCTATTTAAATTTTAAATTAATATAATTTTTAATTTAATATATAAATTTACTGAATTATTTATAACTTATCATTTAATCGATCCCTATTTGATCATTTTGACTCTTAGCCCTTTTTTTTGATCAATTAAAAACCTGTGACCTATAAATTTGAAAATCTGTGACCTCAAAATAATCTGTGACCTTGAAATCGGAGCAATCACCGGAATTATGCGGCGGCCACCAGTCACCGGAAAATAATCGTCGGAATTAAGCGCTGTCGGAGAACGGTCGCCGGAGTAGTCGCCGGTAGTCCGGCGTAGTCGCCGGAGCAGTGAGGTGGGGGTGGGGTGCGGTGGGGGTGGGTTAATTATTTATAACTTATCATTTAATCGATCCCTATTTGATCATTTTGACTCTTAGCCCTTTTTTCTTTTTTTTTTTAAAAGATATAATGCATTCTTCAAATATCACTGTTAAAAAAATGCATGGTCAAATGAGGGCATAATCTTCTCTTTCCATTTTTATAGACACAAAACCTCGGTTTGTTCACCAAGAAAGTTATCTCCTCTCTTGCACCGTTTCAAATCTAGAGAAAGAACTGAGAAGAAAAGGAAGAGAGGGAGAGGAGAAAAAGAAAAAAAAAGAATAATGGGAGGGGAGAAACCAAAATCAACTGGAGCGTGGCTAACTGTGAAGCCCTTTGTTAATGGTGGTGTTTCTGGCATGCTTGCTACCTGTGTTATCCAACCCATTGATATGATCAAGGTAACAACCCACATCATCATGCGTGTCTTGTGTTTTAATGGGTTTTTTTTTTAATAAACCTTAGGCTCTTAGTATGGTTTTTAGATCTTGTATAAAATGGGCACTTTTCGAATATTTATGTTTAAAATCTTCACGTTCTCCCTTCAAAGTTCAGTTTTTTGATGAGTTTCAGATCTCAGGTAAATGAGTTTTTGTTAAATTTGGATTTGCTTGTAGTTAAAGTGCGCTTAAAAGTTATGAAAGGATGGAATCTTCGTGGGTTTGTTTAGATCTAATTGTTTGATGGGTTTGAATTAAATCTTGAAATTGTTTATCTGATCTGTGAGGCTCTATTGCTCATTTTGCAGGTGAGAATTCAATTGGGTCAGGGTTCTGCAGCCGAGGTGACCAAGAACATGCTAAAAAATGATGGAGTTGGTGCCTTCTACAAGGTTTGGTTTCTGTTAGTATTGGCGATCTTTACTAGAGAAAATTTTATACTTCCGTGTTCGATTTGTAGTATTGAAGTTGTCAATATGTGGTAAAAGATGAACCTTTAGTCCATTTGGCTCACAAAATTGTGGTAGATTTTGTGATGTCATAGTTGGCTTTCTAATGGCATTTTGCACATTTTCTTTTTTCTTTTAAATTGAATGGCACTGAAGAAATTATTCGGGCAGACTCCCATCTTTTCCAGTAATCAATTGTTCTATTTGTAGTATTGAAGTGGTCGATATGTGCAAAATAGATGAACCTTCAGTCGATTGGGCTCACGAAGTTGTGGCAGCTTTTTTGATGGCATCGTCGCTTTCTCATGACATTTGGCACATTTTCTTTTAAATTAGATGGCACTAAGGAAATTAGTTTGGGCATTCTCCTATCTTCTCCAAAGATCAAGTGTTCGATATGTGCTTAAAAGATGAGCCTTTAGTCGATTTGGCTCATGTAGTTGTGGCAACTTTTGTGATGGCATAGTCGGCATTCTTATGACATTTGGCACATTTTCTTTTAAATTGGATGGCACTAAGGAAATTAGTTTGGGCAGTCTCCTATCTTCTCCTGTAATCAAATGTAACGGGTTTTGATAATTTCAACTTCTTTGCCAGCAGTTTCTAACTTTCTATGATGGGTTGAAAAAAAATTACAAAAAATCTAATAATATTTTGCACTTGAACTAGTTTATATCATCCTGCAAAATGCTTACATATGATGCACTGACACTCTCCTCGCACCGGCTAGTCAGTGTCCAACGTGTTGTGAACACCTTGGTGGATATGCTAGGCGGCGTTTCCAAATTATTTTATGGTTTTAAATAGTTAGACATGTTACCCTAGGGGTTACATTGTCGCCGGAATTAACAAAAACAAATTTACATTCCAATTTAATGAATAAGAAATGAAGCAATAAAAAAATGTTTCGTGTCATATTCGACATTTGTGCACACGTCGGTGCTTCCTAGATGCTTACTCTTGGGATTTCTTTTGAAGACTTGAATAATTTATATATTTTTTAATGCTTTTTCAAGTTTTACAGTTGCTCCTCCTTTGCCAAAGTATTACCTTTTCTTATAATTATTGTTGTGTTATTGTCTGTGCAGGGTTTGTCTGCTGGGCTTCTTAGACAAGCTACGTATACAACTGCCCGTCTTGGTTCATTTAGGTGAGTAATTACATATAAATATGGCAACTGGAAAAAGTTATGGCCACATGTATAGTTAGTAAACACGAAGAAATGCATTAAAATATCTAAAATTGTTTTGAATCAATCAAGTTGGTTATGCAGAGGGTTATTGAACATCTTTTGTGATTTCAATTTGAACAATCTTCCATCACTGGTCTACATTTGTCCAAGCTGTATAATATGTTAAAATCTGATTTAATTTGAATAATATTGTTGTCATTGTTCACTATTTGGAAAATCTAGGATTTTGACTAACAAGGCAATTGAGGCCAATGATGGGAAGCCCTTGCCGCTGTATCAGAAGGCTCTGTGTGGTTTGACTGCGGGAGCCATAGGAGCTTGTGTAGGCAGTCCTGCAGATTTGGCACTTATCCGCATGCAGGCTGATGCAACATTGCCTGCTGCTCAGCGCAGGAATTATACAAATGCATTTCACGCCCTCTATCGAATTGTTGCTGATGAAGGAGTTTTGGCCCTCTGGAAAGGTGCCGGCCCTACCGTTGTGAGGGCTATGGCACTTAACATGGGAATGCTTGCTTCTTATGATCAAAGTGTGGAGTTTTTCAAGGATAATCTTGGTTTTGGCGAGGCTGCTACAGTGATAGGTGAAATTCTCTTTTGAATTGGATCTGCCTCCATTTCATTATTGTTTGGCTAAGCTTGACCAAAAGCAAAAAGTAAAAGATAAATTTAAGTGACTTTTTCCATACACGTTTGGATAACTTTTTAAGTAGAAAAAGGTTACTTTTCTGAAAAGTATCTCTTACGTTACTTACTATTTTGTTTGGTTCGGTTGGGTTGGATTTTACGCTTAATCTGTTCTTGTTTCTTTTCAGGGGCGAGTTCTGTATCAGGGTTTTTTGCTGCTGCTTGCAGTTTACCATTTGATTATGTCAAAACCCAAATACAGAAAATGCAGCCAGATGCTGCAGGGAAATTTCCTTATACTGGTTCTTTAGATTGTGCCGCGAAAACACTAAAAGCAGGAGGTCCTTTTAAATTTTACACTGGATTTCCAGTGTACTGTGTTAGAATTGCGCCTCATGTCATGGTACGGACTCTCTAATTCTCTCTTTGTGTGTATTTTTATCGACCCACATTATCCGAACCTTTGACAACTGTTGTTATCTGTTGTAGATGACGTGGATATTCCTGAACCAAATTCAAAAATTGGAGAAGAATGCTGGAATATGATTCTAAGTGAAATCCGAAATCTTCACTGGAGCTCGACCTACAAATAATATTTTTGGTTGTGTTCTACTCAAGGCTACAATAAATTTAGAGGGATTGATAGGATTGTTGTTCTGATCTGAATATAGAGGGATTTGGAGTTTCCAAATTATTTCTGGGTTCAAATAATCTGTTGTGCACTCAACTACTCTCTGACAGATACCTTTTGTTTTGCATCAATTTTGATAATAATATGCATTTGTTCTTAATTTGCCACCAATTTTGGTCGAAATTTACAGGGAACTTTTGATAACTTATGCTCACACCAGCAGGAGTTTCTGTAGCTGAACCTGGCACGACCAATCATGAGCTGGGTTGTGCTTTTGACGAGCTAGATCCACTGGCTTTTGAGGTTGCATCGGCAGTGGGTTTCCATAGATAAATCATGAGGTGGGTCGTACTGGCTGTTCAGGTGTGGCACATTTTAACGCCTCTGGTCTAAGCGTGTGAGGTGAAAATTTGAAGGAAAATGTTTTCTTGTGCACAACTATTTATATAATGTTTTACAAAATAATGAGGTGACAAAATTTAATTGATGAAATTCATCTGTTGGTAAACCATTACGTAAATTGTTATGTAAGCACAACCCAAATTCAATTATTTCCCAACTAGGGAGCCAAGTCAGCTTTTCCGTTAGTCAACAGAATAATTGACTTGTACGTATTGTCAAGTTCAGTAACGAAGTTAAGTTAAAAGTTTAGATAACAATATGAAATATCTGGGTACCCTTGGACGAATGATACATGTAAATTTTAACCAAACAAACCTCTATCTTCCTAGTCACAAGCTATCATCATTTCCAACCACTTACATTTTGTGATCTTCCCTTCGGGATGGAACATGGAACCTCTCCTTCCGAAAAATGCGGATGTATATCTGCAACAGCTTTAGCAACAAGTAACAAATTGAACTATAAATTCAGACAAAACACCAAACATAAAATAAACCTTTTTTTTAAAAAATGAACACTTGTCGAGTCTCTGGCTCGATACAACAAATATCCACGGCCATCTTTCACTTCAGCAGTAACAGCAAGTTCAAGAAAATGACTTGGTAATAGTACAGAGTTGATGTTGGATAGCAAGAAGCATAGATTATTCTGTTTCGATGTGGTCACATAAACTTCGCTTCTTGATTCAATTTTGTGGCACAATTAAATTTGGTTAGTTTTGGAAGACAACATCGTTACTTGACGTGGTATAAACATGGATATGTTTGAAAATTTGCGACAAAAACCTTTGCTTTAACTTAGTAAAGTTGAGTGAAACAGTTTCTTACCCTCAAACTTGAAAGCTGAAACACCACAAACCTGACATCAACTTGAATTACAAATTGTACAATATCAGAAAATGAATGAATTTATCGTACCCATTGAAAAAAACTTCCACATTCCCATACTAATCATAAAGGATAACATTATATAATTATTTTATTAACTGATTGAAACCCATTTGCATCTATCTATTGCAGACCAAAGATTTACAAAACTTTCCTTCTACACCCAACCAACTAAGAAAAGAAAAACAAGCATCGGAAACGATATCGGGTGGACCTTTGCCACAAGTTTCAAAGCAAGTGAAGTTAAAACACGGGGAGCGAGACCAATTCTTCCTCTTTAGACATGTGAACATAACTGCTAAAGATTTTCACCAGTGGGAAACTATAATGAGTGAACTGTTCATAGAAGAGACTTACATGATGGTAAATACAAGTCACCATTGCCAATGCTCTTCTTTGAACACTTAATTTCCTCTGCAATGCCCGAGTCCTCAACATACTTCCATTTGATCTCTTTACCCGCTGCATGCCAATCCACATCCATACAAACATCTCCTCCTACTGTCATAGGCTCAGATGTCTCAAAACACACTCTCTGTCATCTCTTTATCCTCTGCTTGCCTAATCAATCCATACAAACACCTGCTCCTACTGCCGCGACTCGGATGCCTCAACATTAACATTACCATCTGTATCCACTCCCAAGTTATCCTGATTGTTCTCATCAATGTTAGTCTCTTCTTTCCCATCGACGTCTGCAATGTTCTCTGCAACAAATTCATAATTGTTTTTCACTTCCTTTAGTTCAACATCTGCAAGTTTCTCCTTGATCTGATCTGTTTCCATTGTCACTTCAACATCCACTAAATTTTTTTGCATATGTTTTGTAGCTACTTCTACACTTACATTATTGTTATTTGACTCGACATTCCCTTTAGAACTCCCACCTCCTTGTTTGTTCTCGCCCAAATCCACATTATGCTCCTCTATGGAATGGGTCTCATCCCCGTCACTACCGTTCTCACTTTCAGAGTCATTCTCCATCACCTCTTCATTAATCTCCCCACCGACTTTGTGTCCTGGCCTCTCGAGACCCTGCAACCTCCTCCTCAAATCCCCCAGCTCCCTCTCCATCAAGTACAGCCTATCCTTCAAAATCAAATTATCTTCTTCCAACTGTGCAATGTGTGTATCCTGATCATCCATTTTATTCTCTAACACATTATGATATTCCACTCCACCAATACCAACACTCTTCGGATTATAAATCATCTCAAAACGACTCAAATCATGGTCTAATCTCCTCTCAACCTCAACATGCTCCTCCACATCACTCTCGCTTGACCCTCCCTCATCTTCCTCCTCATCTTCATGTACCTCCATTTCATGGCCCGGTGATCTCAACCGAATCAACCCCTTCATTGAACCATAACCATCAAGACCCCACTCTTCCTTCGCCATATCTACTAAAACCTCCCGCGATGGAGAGAAAATTGGAGTTGGCAAAACTGCAGGAGTCACTGGGCATGGAGAAACAAAAGGTGCAATCCCACCACTCTTCTTTGCCCTTATTAGAAAAGAAGTTGTGTTCCTTGGAGCAAATGGAGCAAACCTTTTATTATTACTACCCCTTGTTAAATTCATGTTATTGTTCTTATTGAAATTCTTTTTGAGGAAGAATTTCCGTGCCTTCAACCTATTCTGATGCTGCAATTCATTCAAAGTAGGAGGGTTATAATTAAAATTCTTATTCCCAGTGATGACATTAAAAGTACTACCAGGAGGACCAGCACTAGAGCCAGGCATCAGGGGTTTCTGCTGGTCATTCCGCCTCTTGTCGTACGGCTTACCTACCTTCTTCCCCTTCCAGTTGCTCCTCGGACCCAACCGCAATTGCATCGTTGACTTATTGGAAGTAACAGATGGGGGTGGTTTCATACCTACAAGGTTCATGTTTCAAGGTTCATGTTAGGTTTAGGGTTATGGAATTGTGGTCGTGGCAACGGTGGGGCCCAATTCCCGTAGCTCCGATTCATCGCCATCTGCGGATGAGAGTGATAATTCATCATCATGTTAAGCGATTTCGAAATCATTAGATGTGAAAAGTGTTGTTCTTGATTTGTTTTGAAAGTTACCTGCTGCTGCGGTTGCGTATTCATTTGGCTCATGCCAATCGTTTGATTCTGATTCTGATTCTGATTCATGGCCATGGCCATTATTTGTTGATGCTGATGCTGTGGTTGGGAATTCATCATCGTTGAAGCTTGCTCGTTCATTTCGATATATGTCAATCGGGAAAAAAAATCGAAAAATTACAAATAAACCGTATAAAACAGAGAAATAAAAATTTTGAGCAATAAATTTCCCGTTTTCTTATCTCCCAGAAAACTGAATAAGTCCAGAAAAATCAAAACCCGTATTCCACTAAGAAATTACAAAGATTTGCATTGCACAAACGAAATTCCAGATCAAGAAAGAGAAATTAATACTCAATTTTACTTTCAGAATCAATCTAGAATTCTTCAATTTTATTTCGAATTTCGGAGTTTTTAAGATTTCTTTCGGAGAAAAATATGATGGCTTGTGCCTGCGGTACAAAAGGGGGTAAAGGGCTTATATAGAATTGGGGTAAGAAGTCGGTCGGTTGAGGTTCAGCAATGGACAATGGACGGCTAAGATTAGAGTATGATCGGGAAATGAGTTCGATTAGGATTAGGTTGTGTAATTTAATTTATCTGCTAAATCACAATAAACCGCCATTGAATATTTAGCGTAACGACGCCGTATTCGATATCCCATTCGTACGTTTCTTTGTGCTCACGAAATATGGACAGTGAGCACTTCTTCAATGTTTTTTAAAAATTAGTTTATGTTTGGTTCCACTACAAAAGTTGATTAAAATTTAAGTTTAAATTAATAATTAATTTTAATTATATATTTTATGACGCTCACGACTTTTCAACAGCACTTACCATTAACTTTTATTAATATCTACTAAAAATTTAAACGGCTTTTTTATTCACGGTACCGTAAAGATTGCATTTTTTATTGAAAAAATAAATACTAAAAAAACTCGAGCTTGTTCATAAAAGTAAGATAAGAGACCGATAAAGAGCTTCTTTCGCTCCTCTACCCTTACAGGCGATGCTGTAACATCGCTACAGAAAACAATAAGACCGAAGTACGGTAGCACTTGTATAGTTGTATGATTTTAAACCCTTTCTGGATAGTTAAGTTTCTAATGCTACAAAACCAGCTTTACGCTACAACATCTTGATGGCTCCATTCTAGAGAAAGTGCTGCCTTTCGAGTATACAAAGTATTAAGGTGCAAGTAGGACAAGTTATTTGAATCAAGCATCAGCTACTAATCAATCAATCGAATATTCTGATATCAAATCAATCAATTAATCGAACATTCTGATATTAAACCAGTTAGGCTCGATTTACTCTTTTCCTCTTCTTTGATTTCTTGTTCTGAAACTTCCTTTTCTTTTTTGATGAATCTACAGGTGTTTTTTGCTGTTTGATATTCGTTCTCTCTGACTCGACATCTTCAACTTCGGTGGTGTCACTCACTGAACGGTGTTCGTCTACGTCTTCATCGGAACTCAGGAAGAAGTCCTCCACAACATCTTCATCAAGAGCTGTCTGTTCTATAGGCTCCTTCTGTTTCTTCTTTTTCTTAGTTTTCTCCTCCTCCTCATCTTCATTAAGCTTAATCCTAAGGCACAAGGAGATCCAAGAATATGTAGCAAGTAAAAACCCATAGATAATAATAATAATAATAATAATACACACAGAAATAGAGATAATAGTACTTTGAATCCCGTCCAGGTAGCCACGAAGAATTAAAGACTCGTGCCCCTTTCCCTTGTCTACTATCATCTTCTTCATCATCATCATCATCATCCTCCATCTTATTCCCGAAGATGGATGATTTTTCACCAATAAGTACGCTGGAAAAAACACATCCAACGTTAAGGTTGATATAAAAATATTTTCGAGAATTTATCAAGATATATATAGCATGTAATCAACCTCGATTCCATCATTGTGTCATTTCTTTGCTGGGCTCTCTGGCGTAGAGTGGCAGCATACTGTGACAGGGGGCTAGCCTCGGATTTTTTCTCATCCTAATATGCAGGAAAAAATATTTAATCAGCTTCCGAACATGAATCGATTTGAATATACAATAAATTAATCAACTAAGCAAGCAAATGGAAAATGAATAGTCCCAATATTTTCAATCATAAAATGAATCATGGTATACGATCAAACTGTAATGGCATGCCAGCGGCATTTCTCAACCTAAGAAAGAAAATTAGCATCAAATTGCAAACCTCGAGAAAAGATGCCGCTTCAGGGTCATTCGGCAAGAATGAAATTGTTGCCCTTTTCTTATTTGTAAATTCAGAATTGGCGTTGATCTATGGCATTGAACAATATCCGCATTAGATAACACTTCACGCACTTCTTTAAATACAAAATTTACATCAGCAGATAACTATGGGTATACCTGATGAACAAGTTTCCTCAATTCTCGACGAAACCTCTCAACTTTTGTTGATTTACAGAAGTTACGCAATCGAACAGAAGGAACAAAAGACAATTCAAAGAAGGCAATAGAATAGCTCCATCGAGCTAGATGTTCAGTAAGCTCTTCGACCACAGAGAAAACACATGCTTCCTGAAATGCTCGGGTTTTTAAGGTAGTTTTGCTCACCTAATTAATAAAATGGATTCACATCAATAAAATACCATCGCTGGAAACAAAATGTTGTAAAAAAACCAACACGTGAAATACCTTTAGCACAGCTCGCAAATCTACAGCTTTTCCAACTCCTCCTGTAGGAGGTTTGTGCAATTCTTTAATTTCCAGCATGTCCAGAAGGAGCAGAGAAACTGGGATGAAGGTACCAGTTGAAGCAGCAATGCGGTTAAGCATCCTCACACAACGCAATCTGAGGGGAAAATATCGTGCAGTGGGAACTAAACGAGCTACGCCAGAAATAATCTGAGACAATGGATAAGCAAGGGGCCTCAAATCGACTTCTGAGCTATATGCACATATTGCTCCAGTCCAAAGCTCCAGGCAATTTATATATTTCCATTGATAAACCTTCCTAAAAACTTCCTGCACGAGGGTTGAGAAAAATTGTGTGAAATCAGAGGATCTATAGTAAGTAGGAAACGGTCATCTGCAGTGTATGTAATTAAATAATTTGAACTACAATCATCAAAAATATATTTTTATGCACGAATCACAGTTTTGGAACACATTTTGAAACATTGAAAGAAAAAATTGATCAGCTAACAGCTACAACAAGATCAAAAGTTGCTATAGGATACAGCAAGTATATATCAACAAAATTCTTGTCCAATTCCACTAAAGAAGGACCAGAATATACCTTCTTTTTTGTAGATTCTGAAAGTGCTTCCTTTAAGATCATTGCTAACTGGCGAATGTAAGTGAAGGCATGTTGGTATGAAGATGGAAGGTCCACCCGAAGAAGTTCGATAAAACAATTACCAAGAAACTGAATGTGCTGCAGCTTTGTTGCATTAACAAGTTGGCAGTTCAAAACATAGCCTTTATACATTCCTCTGATGCAATCATCTAAGCAATCAGAACCAAGTCGTATACACAAGTCCCTCAAAAATAAAAAGGAGACAATTGGTAGAGCACCACCTCCGGTACCCCAGAAATGAAGAGCAACCTGAAAAATTATATAGTATTTACATGATACTGTGATTGGAACCAATTGTCAATAAATGTTAAAATCCATCATGGTCAATAAATGAAAATCCATCACAGTCAATAAATGGAAAGACAGGAGAGAACTATCCCTTGTGACTATTTGCAACCAATTTTTTGCTAAATATTGGACACTTTACATTAAAACTCGAAGTTTAATATCATTTGATCAACTAAATATTCATAGCAGTAAGAATGAACTAAATATAAATGTTTTAAGGGTCTATCATCAAAAGCTCTGCTGCAGACATGGAAACTAAAAACTAATTACAGGAGAAAGACAAATAATAGAGTGACAAAATATTCCTTAGCTTAAGGCATACCTTAATGTACTTCCTTAACAGTACTGGAAATGCTGCCAAAAATACAGATGAGTTTCTCAGTTTTCGTAATGTGAACGAGATCATTTCGGTGTCAGTCATTTGATTCAAAACATGCAGAGCATTTCCAAGATATGACTTCACTAAGTTATTGTAGTTCTTCCATGGTCTCGTGGTCATCAGATCCATTATGGTCTCCTTCTTTCCCCCAGAAGTTGGTAATCTTAGTAATCCTCGTAGGATTCCATCCATTTCAGTTAAAACGAACAACATTATCTTATTGAAGACGCTGCTGGACATGACACTAAACTTTGTCGAATTGTCATCACCACTGTCATCGCCATAATGGCATGCAGTACGGAAAGCTCTCATAAGAGAACGAACTGCCCCTAAATTTGCATTATCTTGAATTGCATTGCACCAAGTATCAACCATGGCACTAGTGACAGTATTTTTAGAAGGCCCTTCTTCCTTTTCAGCTGCACGGGTAAGGTGCTCAGTTTCTTCCTCCTCTTCATTTTCTTTCTCCTCTTCATCAATTTCTACATCTTCCTACAATAAATTGAAACGGCACTCATAATAACCACATCAAGCTGTATACCAAATTAGCTACTAAAAGCATATAGAAAACTGTGGACTCACGTCACTTACCTCATCAAAGTCCAAAAGCTCTTGGTCATGTTCTTTCAAGAATTCATAGAACTCTGGGTCCTGCAAATAAATATTAACAAGCCAGTAGAAACTTTTCCACGAAATGGCAAAAAACAGCATTTGCATTTGACTACTAAAATAAGCCTTATTTCCAGTAAATATCAACACATACATCACGGAATCAAAACATTATGAATCCACGACTCAAATCCAAGATAATTAGTATAATGAAGTGCATAGCATGTGAAAATCTAAACCTTCTTTAACAAGCATGTTCATGTATTTGCAAATGTAGCTGCAGTAAATACAGAAATAAGAAGTGAAAGAACATTATGTGTAGCATATAAGACAACCATCTTTTAATCACATACATATTTCTATTTCA
>CAIGRR010467972.1:0-21378 GCA_903798365.1 Fraxinus sp. 1973-6204 | reverse complement strand
TTTGACTTTTAACTTTCACTTTGATCTTCATTTCGAGTACGATTTATGATGTGTTGATTTTGGCAATGCTTGATTGATTTTAACATTGAACTATCATCACTCAAAATCAATTGTTAAATAGTTTGTTTTTCAAGTTTAGGTTTGAAAATAACCCTAAAAGAAATGATTCAAGATCGATTAAGGTCTAGTTCCGTGCTTAAACAAAATCCAGTAAATAGCTTCTTTTAGATCATTTTCAAGAGACTCGGTTTATAAAAAAAATATTTTATATATAATAGAGAATATATTTAAATTTAGTGAGTTAACTTTTTTATACACTCAAACAATATCATTACTTTTTATTTTGCCGCTTCATTTTATTTTTCTCCAAGAAACAATTATTGATTTCTCTTTATCTTTTATTTAACATATATTTTTTTTATATCAATAGCCAATCAATTTAGGCCCATGTTTGATGTAACTAATTAAAGCGAGATTTTTAATAGATTTTGATAAAATCTGATTAAATGCGTCTTGAAAAGTTTAGAGTCCTATAAAATGTATGGTTAAAATTAATTTTTGATTTTGATTTAACTTTTTATCAAAAAAAATAAGGTTGACCAAAAATGCTAATATGATTTAAATTATTTAAAAACTAGAACGTTAAAGCCCATGTTTCGCGGTGATTAAAATCAGTTTATAATAAATTTAGATAAAAGTTAATGATATGTGTAGTTGAAAAGTTGTGTCACATAAAATGTGCTGTTAAAACTAATTGTTAACTATAACTTATATTTTAGATTTTAATTTCTACCAAATAAATACAAAATATGTAACTTATTAAATAATATTATTAACAAACAAATATAGCCCCTATTTGAGCCAATTATTTCCACAACTCAATTCCATAGTCAATATTTGCAATTAATGTACCACAAATGCCTTTGTAGCTCATAAATATGCATTTATTTGCTATTAATATTAACAAAAAATTAAGACCTTGATTCCTATTTTTTTCGAAATACATTTTTTTCTCTATTTTTCAATCACACATTATTCAATAAAATAATATTACGTACAATCCAAAAAAAAATTCCTTCATTTTTAACCACACATTCTCCATATTCTACCATTCCAAAATTCATTCTATAAAAAAAAATGAGGTTCAATCATGCCCTAAATTACGATAAGAATAAATATCTTCTTTTACCCCTCATCATTTACTCTATTACTCCAATTTGATAGCTTAGTTTTCAATCAAGTAAATCCAACTATGCCTCTATTTGAGCCTCCATTCTTTTACCCCTCATCATTTACTCCATTACTCCAATTTGATAGCTTAGTTTTCAATCAAGTAAATCCAACTAAGCCTCTATTTGAGCTCCCATTTTTTTTAAAAGCATATTTTGTAATAAGGATTTTTTTAAGAGTATATTTTTAAAAAATATAAAAAAAATTAAATTTATGTAAAAAAATTATTTTATTGAAAGAATATGTGATTGAAAGATAAATTTAAGAAAAAAATAATTTTTTAGATAATGAAGATAAAAGAGGGACTAATAAGATAGTTAAAAGTACATGATATCGTTATGATGCTACCAAAAACTTGTACCTTAATGAACTCGAAATGAATGGTTGAACACCACACAATCTGGTCTTCAATATTTGAAACAAAGGTATCGAGGTATGCCATCGTCGCACATCCGATGAGAACTTGGCGGAAAGATATTTGCTGGAAAATAATGTGAAAACGTACCTGAATAACGAGGTTGGGCCATATATTTATATATGTTGAAGATGGAGTCCTAAATGGACTCAACTCCCTGTAGTCCTCATCCTTATTATACAAGGTGTTTATATTATGTTAGAAGTGCATAGTTTAAGTTAGAGTCAAATTTGTAATAAGTTGGGAGTTTGTATATAAATAGGATTAACATTCATAGGAAATGTACGATAAGGTCAAAAAGACGGGTGAGTTAGAGCTAAGACCCCGACCTCAATATCTGGCCCGACCTCAATTCTAGGCCCCGACATTAGAATCAACCCAATAATGGTGGGTTGAGATCGGGCTAATGAACTCGAGTTCGGGTATAACGACATCTATATACATCACAGGCCCCCGTGCATCTAGGTCGTAGTTGAAAGTCCTAAGTCTGAGCTACGAGATAGGATGCACTGAGGTGAATAGCCCGAGATGGGCTATTTGTGCGTAACAGATGTGTTGACATGTGTGGGACGTGTGTGGGGTAGGGGAGATCGACTTTGAATGGTTAACATGTAGCATAATCTAAGGGCCAAGATTGCATGACCTTTGACCTTCCTTTGACCCCTATAAATACTCTCTTTTCACCTCTCATTTTTCACTTTTTCCCTCTCAGCTATCGGTAAAAGCAGTTCAAGTTCGGGGCTTGGAGGGTTTTGTGAGCGACCACTTTAAGAGGTAAGTGTTCAAGCTTTTAAGTTATTTATTTTAAGTAGTATAATGTCGAGTAGTAGTTGTGAAGGGTCGAGTAACAGTAGTCAGTCTTTTAGGAGTTCGACCACTAGGAGCCCTGAGGTAGAAGGTACATCCATTATCCCTATGGCCATACATATTGCCTCGTACCCTGAGGTCGAGACAATCTTGACATACCTTAGGAGAGCGACCCAGTATGAAGAACACGTGGTTATAAAAGTCGCTAGGGAGTTCGGGGTTATGCCCCTATGTGACATTAGGGCCCATGAGCCCTACGAAACAATACTAGATGCCCGAGAGGGAAAGATGACTTTCAAAGATGACTTTCTTTAGGGATGCCTCCAAGATCGGGCTTAGGTGGCCTCTTCACCCATTCTTCGTCCACTTCGTGACCTCTTTCTTTATCTACCTTGGCCAGTTAGCCCCGAATGGGTGGAGGCTCCTAGTTTTTTTTTTTATATTTTGTGTAGATGCCTCAAGGTAGAACCTAGGGTCGACCTTTTGAGGATGGTTTATAATTTAAAGTTCTCACTGGGGTACAATTATTTTGTGTATCTGTCTACCAATAGGGGTTTAAAACGCCAGATAGATCGAGCTCTCTCCGGGGTTGAAAAGGACGGTTCTTTTTTGTTAAACCCCTAGACCTCGACCACCCGTTTAGTCCGAGGTGGGAGTTCCCTGACAAGGATAGGTTTAACGAGGGTTAGGCATACTTCAAAGATTTGGAGAGAGATAGGTTGAGGTTAGTGAATCACGACCCTCTTATAGCCAAAGTTGATTATTTACTCAAGGGCGACACCATCGATCTCGCCAACTTGAGGGGAATCGAGGGTAAGTACCTGAACTCTTATTGTTTATGCTATTATTCCCCGAACTAAGGTCGAGTTAATGTCTTGCTTCTTTTTTCGTAAATTTGGAAATGTCTTTCAATCCCCCAAGCTTCTGGATAATGTATATCACAAAGCTAAGGGCCCAAAGCCCAAAGTACATGTCCTATCGAAGGGGAAGAAAATGGCTCGAGAAGAAGCCCCGAGCAAGATCCCTAGCGGGATCACGAGGAGCCCAGCTCTTTCGCCGCAACCATTTCCTCAAACTCGTGCCTCAACTCCGAAAATAATTGACCTGGAGGATGAAGTTTCCCAACCAAGCTCGATGTTGAAGGATCATGCTCGATCTCCTCTCATTCAAAGCCTAGTGAACAAGTACCTGGATGAGGTCGAGCTAAGTGAGGGTGTAAGGGCACTCGAGCTCATGACCTTAAAGGTATAGATTATTTCTCAAACTGATTTTCTCGTATTCCTTAGTTATTGTCTCGACCTTAACTATTCATTTTTTTTATAAACCTTGAGCATGTCGGGGGGTTAGCTATGAAGAGCCTGGGATCCTTGAGTAAATTACCCGAGCTCGAGGCACTAAATGAGCAAAAAGAAAAGCGAACTCGAGAGCTCGAAGTCAAGCGCAATCTTGCGCGGATTGAAATGAGGAAAGCTCGTGATCAGATTGGAGGGCGAAGGACGAGGCCGAGGATGCCAAACTCGAGCTCATCCATGCAAAGAAGAGGTTCGATGAAGAACTTGTTAGAGCCCAAACTCAGGTAGTCAATGATTTCAAGAATTTTGAAGAGTTCGAGACACTTTTAGGATAGTACGGCTTGAGGTCGTATCATTACGGCTTGATATTAGCTCGATCCTTTTTGAGGACCAAGCTACTAGAAGACTCGAAACCTCTCACTTCCTAGACTTCAGTCAATTACTCGTTGGCAATGAGCTCGAGCTTTCAGAGTCGGAGGTTGAGGATGATGTAGGTAAAGAGGTCGAGACTCCTAATCCTGCAGACCCGGTAGATCTAGACTAGGCCCCCCCTAATTGTTGTTTTTGAAAAATGTAACCAAGTACATTGCCCGAATTGGGCCCTTTATTAATGATAAATCGATGCTTTTATTTTCATTTTATGTTTGTGTGTGTTTATAGCTCATGTGTTTTGTGTGATAACCTCAAGCATGTTACTTGACCAGTTCTTAGCCAAGCAGTTCGAGTTTTGTGCGCATATTCAACTCAAGCAGTGCACTTGGCCAATTTTGGCCAATGAGCTCGAGTTTTGTTCAATAATTAGCTCGAGCGTTTCTCTTGGCCAAGTTTTGGCCAATGAGCTCAAGTTTGTTGTGTGTAATATAGTTTGAGCTTATTACTTGACCAGTATTTGGCCAAAAGCTCGAGTTATTATGTGTAATGTTTAGCTCGAGCTTATTACTTGACCAATATTTTAGCCATAAGCTCGAGTTTATTACTTGAGTAGTTTTTTTTTTTTTTCGGGGACCTTGAGGTCGTTCTTGGATAGTGATTACTATTCCCGTTCTCGACCTCAGCCTAATTGGATTTTGAAGGTTGTTGGGCGTGTTGAGGTCGGGGTAAGACCTAGTATAATTTTGAAGTACCAGCCGCATGCGTGGAGCACGACCTTATGCTAATTTCAATGTACTAGCTGCATTCACGGAGCACGGCCTTATGCTAATTTCAATGTACTAGCTACATGCACGGAGCACGGCCTTATGTTAGTTTCAATATACTAGCTGCTTATGTGGAGCATGGCCTTATGCTAATTTCAATGTACTAGATGCATGCAGGGAGCATAGCCTTATGCTATTTTAGTGTGCTAGTTGCATGCGCGGAGCAGGGCCTTATGCTAGTTTAAATTGTTAGTTGCATATGCGGAGTACAACCTTACGCTAATTTTAATGTACTAGCTGCATGCACGAAGCATGACCTTATCCTAGTTTCATATACTAGCTGCATCGCGGAGCACGACTTTATGCTAGTTTAATGTGTTTGGGACAAGTTCTTATTGTCGAAATGAATTTCAAATAATGAAAGAGTACAAGACACATAGGTCATAACTGAAAAAATAAACTTTCAGGGCATGAAAGCCCGAACTAGAACCAAAAACAAAAGATGAAAAGAAAGAAAAACCTACCTAAGTACGAGATAGAAAACCAAACGACCTAGGTACCTGGTTGCATAACCAGCTACTTGTAATAAATTTTTTTACGCTAATTTTAATGTACTAGCTACATGCACGAAGCACGACCTTATCCTAGTTTCGTATACTAGCTGCATCGCGGAGCATGACTTTATGCTAGTTTAATATGTTTGGGACAAGTTCTTATTGTCGAAATGAATTTCAAATAATGAAAGAGTACAAGACACATAGGTTATAACTGAAAAAATAAACTTTCAGGGCATGCAAGCCCGAACTAGAACCAAAAACAAAAGATGAAAAGAAAGAAAAACCTACCTAAGTACGAGATAGAAAACCAAACGACCTAGGTACCTGGTTGCATAACCAGCTACTTGTAATAAATTTTCAAGTTGTCAGTGTTCCAAAGTCTTGGGAGCCGTCTTCCCGAGGTATCCTTCAAGCTGTATGCACCGCTTCTCACTTTTCGTATTACTTTAAAAGGTCCTTCCCAGCCTTGTCCTAGTTTCCCTGGAGGATGCCCAATAGCTGCTGCCCTCCTAAGGACTAAATCGTCAACTCTAAACCTCCTTGTCTTGACTTTGGTGTTGAAGTACCTTTTTGTTTTGTTTTGATAACTCGCGGCCCTCAACGAGGCTTGTTCTTGTACTTTTTCGAGCAGATCAAGGTGCTAGTCATTTGTCCTTCAATATGGGGCTCGATCCTCGTCTATGTTGGAAGGCCGACCGTGGCCTCCACGCTAAAAGCTAGCATGAAAAGGGTCTCACTAGTTGTTGTCTTATAGAAAGTCCTGTACGTCCAAAGTATGGGGGGCAATTCTTCAGGCCAACTACCCTTGGCATCCCCAATTCTTGTTCGAAGGTCTTGCAATATGATTCGGTTAGTTACTTCAGCGAAACCATTACTCTGAGGGTGTGAGACTGGAGTTAGACGATGGTGTTGTCCACAAGATTATCAATTGTATGAAATTTATGTAATTTATGACATGAGGTGTTGTCCACAAGATTATCAATTCGAGGTAGGGAATAGCCATCCTCAGGGCAAGCTTTGTTCAGGTATGTAAAGTCGCATCGCCACTTCCCATTGGACATCCTAACAAGGACAACGTTGGCAAGCCAATATGGATATTAGACTTCCTGAATGAATTTCGCGCTGATGAGCTGAGCAATCTCTTCTCGTATGACTTCTCGTTGCTCTGGCGTAAACTGTCTCCTCCTTTGCTTTACTGGTCTTGCCTCTGGGTTTATGTTGAGCTTGTGTACTAAAACTTCGAGGTTTATTACGGTATATCTTCTACATTCTAAGCGAATACATCAATGTTGCAAGACAAACAACAAATAAATTAGGCCTTGGTCGTAGCATCAAGATTTCGAGCAATGGTAACTTTTCTACCAGGATCAAGCTTGACCTCATCCATCTCATCTACTGGGGTAAGCCTCCCACGGTGCTCAAGGTCAAGCTAGACCTCCGAAAGTTGCATGACGTCAGCCTTGATTTCTCGAACGCTGGTAACATAGCATTGTCTATCCACTGCTTAGCTTCCTTGAACCACCCCAACCTTATTACTCGTAGGAAATTTCACTACCAGGTGAAATGTTAAGACAATGGCCTTGATCCCATTCAGCAAGGGCCATCCAGTATGGCGTTATAGGCCATAGGGGCACGAACTACTTGAAAAGTTGTGATCTACGTTACTTGCTTCCCTTCTGATCCCAAAGTGAGAGGTAACCCGACAATACCTTCTGGAATAACGATGCCGCCTCTGAAGCCCTGAAAGGGACTTTTGACTAGCTTGAGCGCTCAGCTGAAATGCCCATCTAAACGAAAGCCTTATGTGACAACACGTTATCTACGCTTCTATTATCCACTAGAATCTTCTCAACTCCATGATCTAAATGATCGCCGATATAACCAAGGCGTCGTCATGAGGAAAAGACACGCCTTCTAAGTCCTTTGATCCAAAAGTGATCTCTTTTACACCACTAAGATCCATGCTTGAGATCAAGGGGTATTGTCTAGCGTACTACGTATGCCCGCTGCTAGAGTCCCCTCCTGAGGCCGTCCCTTCGACAATGATATTGATAGTACTTGCAGCTGGTTGTTTATCCCTTTCGTCTTTAGGAGCCTTACCTTTATTCTGATTGTTCCACTAACGCTTGTCTTGACTGACGTAAGAGCCCAAGAAACCCCTCTTGATGAGAGCCTCGATTTTCGCTTCAGGGTAAGCATTCTTCGGTCGTGTGTCCATGATCTAGATGAAAATCACAGTACTTGCTTTTGTCACAAGCCTTGGTAATTGATTAGAGAATGGTCTTTGACAGAGACATTTAAACGCCTCACATCTTACGGCATATGTTAGAGTAGAGACTACAGATATGATATATAGATCGGGAATCAGAAGTCTTTTCTTATTAAACATTGTCATGAATTTGCGAAGTGTCTCGTTGGGTCCTTGCCGCATCTGCATAAGTGACGCGACAGTCTCCCTGATGCGCTTACTACTTGCAAAGAATGCGTAGAACTTGTCAGCCAAATCTAAAAAGGAAGATGTGGAGTTGGGCTCCAACGTGGAGAACCAATCCTTGGCAGCATTGGTAAGTGTCTAAGGAAAGGTCTTGCACATTACTGCATCGGGTGCGACATGCAAGTTCATGATATCCATGTATTTATTAAGATGGTTGATGGGGTCAGTCATCCCATCATACTCCTTTACCCGAGGATACTTAAACTGGTCCGGTAGGGGGTATGATAAAACCTCTGGGGTGAAAGGTGTGTTAGGGGTGAATCATGTTGCTTGGACTTCTGAAGCATTCAGGCTGTGATTCCTTCCTTAATAATCCTTGCAAGATCGACTGAGTCCATAATAACTAAGGTTCCGGCATCGTCGTGGCTGGGGTCGGGAGCCCGAGCATCCGCCATAAGACCACTCTATGGGGATGGTATGGAGGTGTACTTCTCTGCTGTAGCAACTGAGCTAACGTGGCCATTTGTTGGCGGGGTTCCTTAAAAGCTCCAGGAGCAACTGCTCCTGGTGGATGCGGTGGTTTTCCTGATAATACCTTCTGGGGAGCTAGGATATCTCCGGTAGGAAGGTGGTTAGGAGCGGATGAGCTTACTGGAAGATGTCCTGAACGTGTGTTAACCATGGCTTTTGGTAGTGTTCCCCACAGACGGCTCCAATGATGCTACTAAAAATTTGTTCCTGAATGAACTTGAACTGAATGGTTGAACTCCGTACGTTCTGGTCTTCAATACTTGAAACAAAGGCGTCGAGGTGGGTCGAGATCGGGCCCGACCTTAGAATCAACTCAATAATGGTGGGTTGAGATCAGGCTAATGAGCTCGAGTTCGGGTATAATGACATCTATACACATCACGTTAACAATAACATGGAATATTCATGATCTTCAATCTATATGGAGTGTGTTGCCCAAGCCCAAAAGAGTAAAAATATTTTTAATTAACATGTCTAAGAAAAAAAGGTAAAAGTTACTTATGACAATTTTTCTTTTTATTCATGTTTCAATAATTTCACTTTTTATGCCTTTTAATAAAAAAGGTTTCTTCTTTTAATAGTTATTTTTATTGTAAAGAAAATTACTTTAAAGTTAAAATAAATAACCTACTCATTTGGACTTCATTGATTTATATTTTTCTAAAAAGAATAATTGATCACTCTAATTTTGTTTGATAAAATTTGTAATTTATTTATAAATGATGAAATATCATTTTCAACCGTACTCAAATGGAACTATAAATAATATTCACTTATTTATCACTGATTTATATATTTTTATTCTTCCCAAATGGTGGTTATAACATTTTGATCTAATCAAATGCTAGATTTCGCTTAGCTAAAAAAATAAAATAATAAGGTTTTATTTGCTACAAAAAAACATCTCGTAAAAAATAAAGGCAATGTCAAATCATTATGTAATTTCACTAATTTTACCTCAAACATTAAGCTTTTGTTTTGCCCTCATTTTCTAAAAATGATTTTTTGTATAAATATTTTATGGGATTAACAAATTTTTTTAATCAATCTACATGAAATAGGAGCTAAAAGTACGATTTTTAGTTATGCCCCTGTTTGGTACACATTAAAATTTTCATTTTCATTCTTCTACTCATTTTCAACCACACATTCTTCAATAAAATAATATTTTCCTCACATCAATAACTTTTCCTTCTTTTTCAACCACACATTTTCAAACACATTTTAAATCGAAATGAGACTAAGTAACTTACTACATTTTAAGCACATGTTTGACAATCATTATTTTAGGAAAATAAAGTTTTGAATGATGACTTTTATGAGAGCATAAAAAGTGGGAAATGTTTTTTATTTACATACAGAATATTTTATTAAACGAATGTGTGGTTGAAAATAAATATATAGAAAAAAGAATTTGAAATTAATGATTGTCAAATAGGAGCTACATTTCACTCCTAAACATCGTACTTTTTTTAATGAAATAAGGGAGCATTTAAGCGTTGTGTTAAAAATAAGAGACAACATTAATTTTTTTGTATAATTGGCCAAATGAGGAGTAAATCTCGAGTCAAACTCAAATCAGGGACGCCTGTCCCAACAGACTCCCCTCCAATAGGAGCACCATTTTTAGGGCATATTTGAGCCAAATTTTAATCATCTTTTGAATCACATATTTTAAAAACTTCTATTACAATCCACATAAAATTTAATTTTAATTTACATCAAACGCTCTCTTAATCCCAGCCAAACAACTTTTTCCTTTGTCAAATTCATCCAAATATGGGGCTCCTCAATTTTCACTCTATCCAATGACATTCTGCCCAAACCCAACCCCAACCCCAACCCCAACCCCAGCCCCCACCCCTCATCCCCACGAGCCCGCCCTTCGTTCTTCATCGAGTTTCAGCTTTTATTCTCTTTATTTTGGAGAAAGAAAGTAACAAATTCGCAGTCGCCCATTTCATTGGTTAAATATTGACGCCTTTTGTGCATAAATAATACATATACGTAAGTGTAGAGAATTGAAACCCTAGGAACCAAACCCAGACCGAATATCATTTTACAGGTTCGGATTTCTTATCTCTTTGTTGTACATTTTAGTTAAGTTCATATATGTTTTTTTTGTTTGGGTTCTTATTGTTGTTATCAATTTTGGTTTTTTAAGGTTAATCACGTGATGGGTTTCTGTGATTATGTCATTAGTGTTTTGTGAATTGCGTTTAGATTAATTCTGGAGTTTGACCTTCTATGTAATATTTTTCTTGTTTTCCGATTATGTTTAGTATTAATAAGATTTGGATGGATTCAGGCTTTAGTGAACCCATTAACGTTACTGTTATTTGAATCTATGTCTGTCATTCTTATGGTTTAATGTTACTGTGCTTCAAATGTGCTGCACTGGAATGTTATATAGGTGTCTGTTCTTTTAGCTGGCTGTGTACAGTTCTATTTTTCTTTCTGCTGTAGTTCTGTAATAGGAATGCTTACTAACTAATTATTTTCTTATGCATTGAGCTGTGAGCTTCATAAAAATTAAGATATTCTTTTGGCATTTTAGGGTCAAAATGACAGTTAGCATTTAAGTGTCAAAATGAGAGTTACCTAACTTACTTGGTCTTCATGTGCATTAAATGTTGTTTTCTTTGGGTTTTATCATATCATTCTAATTCAATGATGAATTAGGGCCTGTTTGGCCGTTTTTTGCATTTGATTCTTCTTGTAGAAGAGCAAGCTTCCTTATACCGGCTTCCTCCAAAAGCTCTTACTTCTAGACAATTATCCAATTATGTTCAAAAACAGTTTCTTAGTCTTAGAAGCTGTTTTTGACTTTTCAAAAACCCTACCAAATAAACCCTTGGTCGTGTATGTTATGCTCTACTGGAAAAATATGAGATTTGTTAATTAATGACTGAATTTAAATGGAATCCTTATATAGGAATTCTATGCAATTACATGGATTTCTCTCCGGATGGTTAATGACTTAATGTGTTCTCATTTCTTACCTAAGTCTTCTTTCACTAGAGATTACTATGCACGTTGGTGGATATGCACTTGAATCAGAGTCCTTTTGATTAAATCAAATATTGTGAGTGCATTATCGAGTATGTTTTCTTCCTTCTATTCCAAAACGAACAAAAAAACACCTTATTCTTTGGTAGAGAACTGGTCAAAAAATTTTGATTTGTTCTGAGTGACAATTTAAGCTAGTTAAATTATATGGAAATTGATTTATTAGCCCTGAGTTATCATGACTGTTGACATTACTAATATTACGAATGTTTCACATCTTTATTTTCTGGCGCTAATGCACTTTTTTTTTGTAAATGTTTTTCTCCTCGTTACTTACTTTTCTCCTTCTAGGTACTGGAGCCATCAGAAATTCATTTTGCTAATGGAGTGACCCATTGCTTTATTCAGTATACGTATATAAGTTTTTGAGGATCTTGACAAATTAATAACCGAATTTAAGCATTCCATGAAGCTGAAAGTTTCTTCTCCAAAGCCGGGTCTTTCACCTTCTGATTGTCTCAGTGATCCTGAGCAGAAGGAAGTTAGTGAAGGTGAAGATGAAGATGACGATCGTAACCATAAGCATCGTAAAATGGAGACTCGTTCTCAATCTCTAGGGCCGAATGAAGTTTTTACAAGAACATATAGGAAAAGAAATAAGCCCTTTGAAAATGGTTACACATATGGTGGATGTGATTCTCAATCAGGGGGTACATTATCTGGGAGGTTTGAGAAGCGACGTCCAAACCCAACCTCATTTTCTAGTATAGATTTGAAGTATAGGGACAAGGGGTACCAATCAATGTCAGGTGAAGCTGTTCCTGTTAGGGGCAGGGGAAGGGAACTTAGTTCCTGGGGACTGTGTGATTCCAGGCTTGGCTCTTCTGATATCGCGTCACAACTGGTTCAGCCTGGTACTATGCATTCTAGTATCTTTTCAGGGAGGGGGCTTCCAAACATTTCTAATGCACAGAGTACATCTTGGAATGCATTTGGACTGGTTCCGGGGATATCTAATGGTGCCCTCGATGCACTTCACCCCCTAGGTTTTCAGGGAACAATCAGACCATCTCTCAGTCCTGGAATGAATATCGTCATTCCTCGACAAAGATGTAGAGACTTCGAGGAGCGTGGTTTTTGTCTAAGAGGAGACATGTGCCCAATGGAGCATGGTGTCAATCGTATAGTTGTTGAAGATGTTCAGGTATGTTGATCTGTCTGCTTGTAAATTCTTATTTCTGAATTTGCTTGAGTTAGGAATGTTTGTGGTGATCAGTGAAAATCCAGCATATCAAGTACTAAATAAATCAGATGATTCATTATTCAAAAGGGGAGTCAGTACTTGCATTCCATTTCTTCATTCGCGTGGAAAGTACTAGCTGCTAGCCCCCACAAATGCATGGTAGACATTGACTTACAAAATGTATTGAATTATTATATATAAGAATTTATTGAATGATCCGTGATCAAATTTATAGATGTCAGTTTATGCTTTCACGTCATAGTTTATCTACTAGCCACGTACTTCTAATGAGAAAACCACACCACCTGAGGAATTTGTCTTTTTGATCCTTTTTCAATTTATAGGTAGGAATCTCTTTGTTTGACATTGACTAGGAACTTCCTAATTTCCTATTACAGAATGATACAACCGCCATTGCAAATTTGGAACTGTCAAAGCGGATAACACTGAACTTTATTTTTTGTTTCTAAAATTTTGCATTAATATATTAATGTTAGCACAGATGTCCATTTTGGAAGTGGTGTAGTTGAACGCTTCCCATTTACCTCCAATATTTTACATAAATTTGAGAGAAGATCAACACATCTTCTGCAGTAAAGGTAAAACAGATTTTGAAGTTGAATATTCGTATCTAATAAATTAATCATGAAAAATGTGAATTAACTATAGAAGCACCTTTACAGGTTTGAAATTGGTACAGCATAGCCAACCTCAATTCAAAATCTACATAAACATAATGAAAAACTATTAAAATAATCTAGCGAAATGCTTCCCAACTCTTGGAATGAAAGGATAATGTTTTATGAAATACATCAAATTTTGGCATAGAAGAAAATATTGATAAGCAAATCAATTTTGTAGAAATATTGAAATCACATAATATAAGAAGTGCCAGTAGATGTGTTCGCATGGCTAATGTTGGTAGAGGGAGACAGTTGATTGTAAAAATAAGAACTGGTGTGATGTTACGGGAAAAGCGAGAGAGTAAGCTGGGAAAATGTGGATCCCTTGGTGATAGAACGTAGAAGAAGACCTACAGCAATCTGGACATGATTTCGAGGAAATAGGAAAAATGATAGATTTATCACGGGCAAGAAGGGAGAGGAAAATGTATATCCAATGCTTCTAGCATTGCTGGCACACTCAATTTTATTGATGATTATTTTGATCAGAATATAAATCACTGTTTGGCAAGCCTTCCACTGAAAGTCTGTCTTCTGTCTGTCTGTCTGTCTGCATCCATTTATTAATTTGTCAATGAATAGCTAATATTCTCAAGTTGTGTACTGGTTGGTAATGATATGCCATGATAATGTGTCTCAAGCTATNAATGAATAGCTAATATTCTCAAGTTGTGTACTGGTTGGTAATGATATGCCATGATAATGTGTCTCAAGCTATCATGCTTTTCCATTCAATTGTACTATTGGATAAAGGATTGATTGTTTAAGTCATCATAATCTCTGAATTTGCAGTCCCTTTCACAATTCAATCTCCCCGTTTCACTTCCTGGCTCACAGCGTCTTGTAACTTCTGCTGGACAAGGCATTCTACCTGCAGTTGATGTTCCTGCTTCTTCTGGCACATTAATGAATGGCAGAGCTTCATATGGAAAAGGTAGCAAGGTTGCAATGACTGATGATGGTTTGGGCCTGAATGATGGTTTTATTGGTGGTCCTATGACAGGAGTTTCTGACGTCTATGATCCTGACCAGCCTTTATGGACCAGTGATCTTACTGAAACACCAGCAGCAGTCCTAGCATTTAATCGTTCCAATGTGGATGAGACAAAGTCTTTCTTGGATACTGATCCCTCGGATAATCAATTGGTTGGGTTTTCAGCAGCCTTTGATGATGAGCGTGCAACCAGGAATGCTGCTACTGCTGGATCCCAAAATTCATCTGTGTGGGGAAGAATAAATAGGTCACGAAATAGATCAGGACTAAAGGAGAAAATCAATTCTTCAATGACTTCCTCTAATCTTGAAACTGAGAGCAAAGATCTGGAACCTTTAATAACTGGTTCTCGAGATGCTTCAGATCATGGTAAAAAGATGAATGTGAATCTAAATGGCCCTCAATTTAAGGAAATGTCTTTCAAGCGACAAAGTGAATCTAGAGATGATGTCCGAAAGCCATCTCATAAGGCACTTCGCACCCTATTTGTCAAAGGCATTCCTCTGAAAGATAACAGAAAGGAGGCTCTTCTTTCACATTTTCAAAAATTTGGTAAGGTCATTGACATTTATATCCCCTTGAATAGTGAACGAGCTTTTGTCCAATTCTCTAAGCGGGAAGAAGCAGAAGCTGCTTTTAAGGCACCTGATGCTGTAATGGGTAATCGATTTATCAAGCTCTTGTGGGCAAATAGGGACAACATTCCTGATGATAGAGTAAGTGGCAGCAATGTACCCACTACTCCCCGTGAAGTAACACATTGTCCGGCTCTTCCCCATCCATCTGCTCCTGACAAAGGAAAGGAAAATTCTCATTCTGTAGGTGGCAAGGACTGTAATGCCCATCCTTCTGTTGCTCAAGTGCTAGCTCATGATCATCACAGGCCTGTTGTTTCCAGTAGTCCCAAAGGCCCACCTTTTTTACAAAACAAGCTGGAGAGTTTAGAGGTTTTGAAGGAAGAACTCCGTAAGAAGCAGCTGATGCTTGATCAGAAACGAAATGATTTCCGGTGCCAGCTGAACAAACTTGAGAAACAGGTAATTCGTTACGTCTTTAATTTAGTGTAAACTAAAAGAAATTTTCTAAGCTAGTAAGTTTGATGTTTTCTCTGCTCAAGTCTTTGTACCTTTGCTACCCTATTAACTTTGTGTTTCTAATGTCTGTCACTGGAACCTGCATTTGATATATATTAGAGTTTCTGTTTTATTTGCCATGGACTTCTTACTTAGAGACATGGCTATTGATTAGACATGGGAGTGTGAAATAGGTGACGAGTCTACCCATCAACTCATATCTGACCCAATTTATCCCAATGAAAAAAAGGGTAAAGGGAAGACAAAAGTGCATAGTAGCTGTCAATATTGAGGTCATTGTGAACCATCTGCAAACATTTACACATATTTGGCCCCTGTTTGAGCCAACTTTTTTGAAAATGAGAATGAAAAATATAGCTGTTATTGGGGTCTACACAAGAGATAGAAAATTTAAATTTAAATGTTGATGTGATGGATAACGGTCATATTTTTCATTTTAAGGAGAAAAAAATATGGCTCAAACAAGGCCTTGATCAGAAACATCCTTAGCCACGCAGGGAAGTATACTGGAAGCTACCATCTGATATTGGCATGCCTGAATCAAATCTTAGTTTCCTGCTATGATCTATGGTGCTCTTGATATTTTTCAAAACAGTTACTTCAGTATAAATCATAAATGCTGAAGTGGTGAGAGTAAATATGACATTGGTTTAATGGTTCAGTGTGAACTTTACTTCCGGAGATGCATTGGGGTGGGTTCGGGGTTTGTGTTCGTTCTAATTGTTGCTTTTCTTGCTTCTTTGCATTTACTAAATTATGGTTTTCCCTTCTTAAAAGAGTAGTAAAATGATGTAAGATTGTAAATTGTATACCCTTTTTCCTGTTCAATTTATCATTGGCTACCCTTAAGATTTTATACTTCTGCAGGCTACAGGCTTCAAAGATGTATCATCAGATTCGGCCACCAAAAGACTTATAGGGGAAGCACTAGCTGATCCTGTCGAAGATGAAACCTCTGGATTAACACCAAGAGCTAATGTGGTTGCTGGAAAATCTGCCGAGCATGCTAGGCCAAATAATTCCACTTCAAATCCTACTGCATCTGTGCAGGAACCTCCTAGTTCGAGACCTTTAATTCGTCCACTAGCCCCTGTAGGGGCACGGGCACCGTTTTTGATCAATAGGTTCAAACTGGACAATCGCCCTACCACATTCAAAGTTGTTTTGCCCTTACCTGATGGCCTTGCAAATGTAATTTCTCTGTCAATCTTGTTATATACTTTTCTTAATTTTTTCTCTAGGTTGATGAATAGGAGAGGTCAACAAACGAGAGTTTGCACACCAAGAATTCGTGACAGGCATGTGAGTGAGACGTAGTGAACAAATATGCAAATTTTTTATTGCTATTTTACCTCTATCTGACTCCCTCAGTTTAAAACATATTAAATGGCTATACACGCATTGCATTCTTGCATGCGTGTCAGTGATCTCTGTGGTTGACTTGTACCATTTGTTCTTCTTGTTGTGGGATGAGAGGGGGAGGAGGAACTCTAGTTTCAGTTATTTTCTTTGATTGGAGTTGCACATATTTTATCACTTCAAGCTGAGCATTGCCTCATTGGCTTATGCCTCGGTCTTTTCAAGTGCGTTGTTGTTTTTCTTCTTTACATGATAAATGGTACAAAAAATGGCTGCCTGTTTCTTAGGTTGCTGCTTTAGAGGAACACTTCTCTAGTTATGGGGATCTTTCTTCTGTGGAACTGGAAGAGTCTGAGCCTCAAGAAACTAGTGATGCTTCGCTGCCATCAAATGTTGGAGCTCATGTCTCTTTTACGACACGGCATTCTGCTGAGAAGGCATTCTTGAATGGTAAATGCTGGCAAGGCCACAATTTGCGGTTTATGTGGATTACTTCTAGTAATTCTAGCAAAAACATTGGTGGTGCCGGAAATTCTGCAGCTTCTTCTGATAGTCCTTCGGGCGCTAATATTCAGTCTAGTGGAGAAGCTAAATCTGCTCGTGATAAAACTTCTTCCTTAGGCAATGACGAATCTGAAAATCCAACAAAAGAAAGTGATGAAGATTTTGTAAATCAGGGCAAAGATTCCAAGTCGAGCTCAAGCACAGTTTCAGGCGAAGAACAGTCAACTTGAAGAAGTCCTTGTTCTTGAAGCTGAATCAGGTTGTACAGTGAGGTAAAGTTCATCTCAAATTAAACCCAATTTCATGTCCTTAAGCTGTAGCTAAAATCTGGCATCAGTTTTGTGTTTTTATTTTCTGGACATGCAGATAGGAATTCTTCAACTGTCAGCCATTGGCACCTGTAACAGATCATGTTATTTCGAGGTATTTCTAGGAATGAAATTTCATTTGAGCTATATCCCTTGAACATTTGATTCTCTGTGGTTATGTTATATTGACGCTATTTGATATTTACATTATGTTGCTCCCTAAATTAGAAGCTGATAGCGATGAGAAAAGTTGGTCACCGGTAATTTTATTTTGTTTCCTTGTTGCAGGTAGGTTAGGTTCATTTGGGATGATTTTCAAACAATTTCGTAGAGTTCATAAATACTTGAGGCGTTTTTCAATGAGTGGGCATTGCATTGCATTTCCGTTTTATTGTAGGCATGGATCTTTACTCGTTTATTCAAAAATGTGACAGGAAAGTACATTAACTCCTACAGAAGCTAATTTATGTTCTTTACTGGGAGTATCGAGAAATCTAGAGCCCTCCCTTCCCTAACCGAAGTAAATGGTCTTATTGAAGAGAATAATTCCATGCAAATTGGATTTTGGACAGAAGAATAGGCTTCCCAGGCTGAGAAAGTTGGTCGCTTGTGCGGGTTATAAAGTATGAATTTATGGAAGTTTTCCAGAATTCCCCAGCCATGAATCTTAGTTGATGATTCATGTTGGAAATACAGAACATCTTGTTTTATTTTAGGGATGATTAAAAATACCCACTACTTTATAAATTAAGAATCGATCAGTTCCAATATGATTCGAATTGAATTTAGCCTTCCAGCTTTGCTGCTCTGGATTCTGAATAAGATCAATATTTTTATATACATGGTGGTTGGTGCAATTTATTTATTTATTTTTTAAATTATCAGATTTGAATTTCGTCTTTTAATGCAAAGATTTCGATTAAAAGAAATTTTAGTTTTAACCGATAAATAATTGTCATAAAAACCTCGAAAATCATAGGGTAGCCGTTAGTTTTATTTGATTGTTCAAAAATTTTGGTTGGAATTTGGAATGAACGAGAATAGCTCATCCCTACTATAGCTACTTTATTGTAAGTTCAAGGAGGAGCGTGAATTTATTGCATGTTTGGTGTAACTTTAAATTTTGATAGAAATTTAAATTAGAGTGAATAATTAGTTTTAACAATATATTTTATAGGATTCACAATTTTAAATTACACATTTCATTAGTTTTAATAAAAATTTACTAAAAATCTGATTTTTTTTTTTAATACATTAAACCCATTAAATAATTTGTTTGAATTTATATAGTTTAGGTTTTGATAGTTAAAAAGCTTGAATCGAATGAATCTTCATCCAATTTTTTTGGGAAAAAAACTAGTTCTTTTAAAATACATTATTTATTATATTAATTTACATTTCAAAATATTAATCGGCTTTTAGCCTTTTAATAATTTTTCTTATCTGAAGAATAAAATAGCAAGTTTAAAATTTTATGATTGAATCTTATATAATTTACTAATTTAAACTTTTATTATGACATATATATTAGTATGTAACTTTTTATGTTTAGAAATTTTCAATTTTAAATGTTACAGTGAAATTCGAACTAATTTATTTATTTAAACGATATTATTTTTAAGCTAAAACGGTACTTTGAACCAAATCTGCTATTTGATTTGACCTCCATTTGGTTATCGATTTATAAATCATTCTATAGATTTCTTCAAAATAAAATATTAATTTCAACGTCACAAGTGTTTTTAGAGAAAATCAGATTAGATCAACATATTATAAAAACTCTTCTAACTACTTTTATAAAATTAGTCAAATTGATCCAAAAGCAGTTTATGACTTTTGAAACTTCTTTTTAACTTTTCAAAAATCTCGTAAAACGAACCCTTATTATCTCGGATCCATTTTTATCAATAATTTATAATTTGCTTAATGGAGGTTTGGTTTGGGAAATGAATGGTTAGTTTCATTTGAACTTTCACGGACGCCTAATTACAAGTGCAATTTGTGATGGGGAAAAATACATTTTTACCATTATTTCAAAATACACTTTAAATTTAACAAACTTGATGAATTTTTTTCAAAAATTTGGTAATCACATTTTGTGACATCTGTTAAATGTTGTGACCAATAAACATACAATTTATGATTACGATTACATACTAGTGATAAAATCACACACGATCACAATTACATACCACACAATATATGGATCGTAAACCCCATATAAATCACATAACTAACAGGTAACGAAACATTTATTAATTATGTTGACACATAAAAATGAGGTCCAATTAAATGGCTCGAGCAGTAAAGTCCAATTAGGAAATTCGAAGGATATGCCCAAGTGAGATCACGTGAAAGGGCCCAAGACAGAGGTATGTAGTGGGGCCCATCATCGCCCAAGTATACAAGACGCCCAAGCTCTGAGCGAATACAACACTTCATAAATACTCAAGGCGGCGAGACTATTATAGCCTAAGAGTGCGAAACGCCCAAGATCTGGGCAAACTATTATCTTAAGCGACGATTATTAAGACAGTTAAGGGACAATCTCATCACGTCCCATGATCCAAGAAATCTCGGTTACAAGCAGTTTAATGGTACAATTAATGACAGCAGTTAGAACGGCAGTTTCATGACAAGTCAGCCATGATGAAGAACGTGGGTAGTTATAAGACGACCAGCAATTTCAGGCGGTTCCACAACAACTTTTAGAGAAGTATAAAAGAGAAGAGAATGCATGGAAGAAAGGGACCCCCAAATCAAACACTCTCGAACAGAGAATATGTAATTTTCATTTCATTTATCTTTATATCATTTAAATTTCAATTGTTCAGTGTGCTTGCGCTCCTTGGAGGCACTTCGTTTCTTGCCGATTGTAAATCTTCATCAATAAAGCACCCATTTTTAGGACTTTGTCTCAAGAGGTATGTTCCTTATCCAATCGTCTGAACCATTTCTTAATTGTTAGCGAGGCCCGACTTTCTGCGCGAAACAATTTGGCACGCCCAGTGGGATAGTTTGGTGTTTGAAGATACAAAAAGTAAAAGCAATATATGTCTCATAAAAACTCTGATAAAGAGCCAACAAGCCAGGGACTAGTCTAGTCTGTGATTGAACGATATGAGGAGTAGCAGAACACTCCAGGAACAGATGGACAGAGTCAAAGTCGTTACGAGCCAATGACAGAATTGAGTCCTAGGACCATGCGCGCATTGCTAAGTGAACTCACACAAGACGTCGTTGAGCAGGTAAACTTACGAAATGTTCATAACATGGAAAAGTTTATTCAAAATGGGAATGCACATTATGACAACATGGCCAAACAACTAAACAATTTGAATGAAATCATGAATAAGTTTGTAGGCCAGATTTGTCAACCAGTTATGCCGAGTATAGGGAATCACTTTCAAGGTAGAACGATTGTAGGTCATAATTCCCCAGTTCTAAATCCAAATCAAGGAATAGAGCCACTCTTTGGGTCATCTACTTCAAACCAGGGGAGTGGTGGAATAGCTAATTTGAATATTGGTAATGGAGCATCAAACTTGGGGTGTAGCCCAAATGCAAGAGACAATATCCAAACTAATGGACAGAACACTCTGCGTGTTAATGATGGTGGGAATACTCGGTCTAATGGTAATAATGGTCTAAACAATTGTGTCCATACCACAAACCCAGTACCAAACATTAGGCCTCAAGTGATCCCTCCAATGAATCAGCCCGTAGGAATCCAATATGATCCCAATGTTATGTTGATGAATCAAATTACGGAAATAATACAA
>CAIGRR010467950.1:0-13031 GCA_903798365.1 Fraxinus sp. 1973-6204 | reverse complement strand
TTATTAACCTTTCAAGGCCACATATGAAAACTACACATTTTATACCTATCCTGTAAATTCATCATGCCGGATACAAAGTTATCCCAATTGGTTGCTTAAGCAACTCTACAAATGTCACGGTTTCAAAATCTCGAGCGCGAACAGATGTATTTGCATATTGTGGGCGCAAGAAAATTGGCAGTTCATTAATCCCAGTATAGTACTATGGTCAGTTCGAGTATAATGGAATTTACAGTAATGTTTTACTAACATGGAATGTTTCTGATTGCAAAGATTGTGATCAACAACCTAATCCTCAAGATACAGGTAGAGATCATTCTAATACATTATTCTGTAAAATCTATCATGGTAGACATATAATTCATGTTCGGTACAGTGCACACTCAGCATGAAACATTATAGTACTTTTTATTCTTAAATATTGTCCACCCCCACCATATTACCAGCCACTTACCTATTGAACACCTACATACTCCATCCGCCTTCTGTTGAGAAACTGAACCAATTGTCTGATTCACCAGGAACCTCTTCCAATAAAATATCAAATAGGATAGAGATATATAAATAGATAACAAAATACAAACATGAACTGGAGAACACGTGGAAACTTAAAAACTAGGAAAAATCACCGGCCGTCAAAGATAAAAAAAAATGTTCCACTATATAAAATTATTAAAATCATAAAATCTCTTAAACAATCCATACCCCCAAGCAAACCCAAGAAAATGTTCAAATCTGCTGAAACTTCAAAAAATTCCCAACTCTCACCACAAGGTACTCCATTACTATCTCAAAAAACTAGGATAAAAGAAAGGGAAAATTGTAATCACGGTACCCAACCTTTCATTAAGTAGCAAACTTTGTCCAAACTTTTCATTTGTACCACCCACAATACCAAACCTTTCAAAATGTTGCAGCTGAAGTCCAAATGGATAGAAACCGTTAGTTTTTGACCGTTATTTGACCGGAACAGTAAAACTTGACCAAATGTAACAAGGGCAAAATAGTAACTTTACAATTTTTACAAAAATACAATTATAATAATTAAAAAAAGAAACAAAAAAAAAAAATCCTTCTTCTTCTTCATCAGACCCCCCGCACCCACCCCACCCCCACCCCAACGCAACGCAACGCTTACAACCATTGCTACTCACCCAAACGTCAATAGCTACCGCCACAACCAATCCCACTAAGACAACAACTGGTTTTACCACTATAGATGATGTTAAGAAGCAAATAGAAAATTTGCGATCGCCATCGCCATCGCCACCGATGACCCAAAACTAGCTATACAACTGCAACGTTTATAACAAGGCTTTTCCCTCGTACCAAGCCCTCGACGAACAAAAAGCAAGCCACCGCAAGAACTCCACCATCACCGCTTCAGATGATGGCAATCCTTCCACATCAACATCCGCCAACGCCGCAAGCACCGCTTCTAATGTATCTGTTCTTAACCCAAAAGGCAGACTTCACGAGTGCTCCGTCTGCCACAAGTCATTCCCTATAGGCCAGGCTTGGCGCCACTACGAAGGTACCATCGGTAGAGGCGGCAGGAGCTCTAAAAGCAGCATAACCTCTTTCGACGGTGGTGTGGCCAGCCACAACACTAGCCACGCCCCAAGGGACTTCGATATGAATCTGCCCGCAACGCCAGAGTTCCAATTAGCACTAGCCACGACCCATTGCATCAATGTCATCACTTGGGAGCTCTACTGCAAAAAAGCATCAATCGAGGATATGAACGATGTGGAAGACCAGTTTTGGCTCCCAAAGATCTGTACCCAATTGCATCCTGCAATCGAACAATGCTATGACATAATGAGTTTCTCTAGCAATTAGACAAGATTCAAAATCTTTCAACTAATGAATGGAGAAAAAGAAGGTGAAAATGGGTGGGGATGTGTGGTCAACTAACGGTTTCCATCTATTTGGATTTCGGTTGCAACATTTTGAAAGATTTGGTACCGTGTGTGACATAAATGAAGGGTTTGGACAAAGTCTTCTACTTAATGAAAACTTTGGTATCATGACTGCAATTTTTCCTAAAAGAAAATAAAATGTGAAGGCTCCTATTTATAGGACGTTAACCAATGTTATTCCAAGATGGAAATGATACAATACTATTCAACCTAGTCTTTTCACGAAACGAGGCGTATTTATATTATTTAGGTTTTGGGGTAGAATATGATAAATAGAACTTCGAAAAACATAATTTAGGGTTTTTTGGTAACACCGTCACTCGAGCGAGAGTCTAGCGGCAGGTGCTCCACTCGAGAGATAGGCTAGCGAAGGTGTTTCTGTTTTGGACGCTCGAGTAACTTTTAAAACTCTTTTACAACTATATTTTTGTCTAAAGATTGTCAAAAACTATAAAACCTAACAGTAGTGTTTAGCAAGTTGGTAAATAATTTAGACACTGATTCAAACATATCTTATTTTAAGGGAAATCTGTTGGGGAGGTAGAGGCAAGGCATTTGATTTTGGGAGAAGAAAATTTCTTAAGGGCAGCTTAGGTACTACTTTTTCCTGAGGCACATATTCTTTAATAACAATGATCACAATATCATTAGGTGGATCTTGTGTTAAAAATCAACTTGTAAGTAAAAGGTGCCCCAAGTGATCAAAAGGACACATATGGACAAAATTATAATAGTTGCAATCTAACATAATTGATCTCATATGACAAAAAGTTTGGGCTCTGTCCTTGCTAGTAATGTTTTGTGGTGATGTGGGAAATAGTAGGCAAGCTCCTATCAATACTGAGAATTTGAAAACCATTGGAAAATCTACCAGAACCGATTGGTGAGGGGAGATTGGCCATCGGTACCAATTTTACTCCATTACTTAACTCGCTATTAGATGTAATCTCTGGATTTGCAAGCAAACTCTGTTTACGTGCATGTTAGGAAGCTTTGTGCCATGCTGGTCACGACATTTAACATGATCAAAGTCTCGTTGATTCTACGAATATCCAAGAATTTGGAGGTCAGTAATTAGATGTTCTTATTCAAGGATCGCTAAAGGGCAATGGAGACTGTCCAGGTTCAGTTAACCTTCTTCAAGGCCATCTCAAAGACTCGTGTCACATTTTCCGTGTTGCCATGCATACCTCTTTCCCACTTTTTCACTTGACTTATATGTTCTATAAACTCAAGTTTCGAAGATTAGTGGAATCTTATGACAAATTGTGATTACGTATCAGTAGTCAATTAAGGATGAAAATTACCGGATATTTAATCAGTTGCCTCCGTAGGTGATCAAACACAAATTAAGGGATCTTTCAGAAAACCAATAATATGCTATAAAAACAGATAATTGCTGCACCACACCTTATTATCTTGAAAAATACTTATTTATTGGACTCCCTTTGGGATCTTATGGAATGTCGCTTTCAGAATACCCTTTGCTTTGAAAAAAACACAAGAAAAGACAACATATACTTGTTTAAAAATCTCATCAAATCATGTTAACCGCACACCATCTAAAAGGTTAGGGCGTTAGAGGGAAATGATATACTTATTTATAGTTTACCGCTATAATACACACCTAGTTTAGTCCTATCACATAATTTTTTTCATCAAATGCCTGACGTGAAATTTACTTTAGTGTCACTAAACTATGAACCCAAGATATTCCTTTACTCTGATATCATTTTGAAACACCTTGTCTAAAAGTTTAAATATAAAATAAGATGAATATATTTATTTATAGATTAACGATGACCCTCTTCTCTTCTCAATTGAAAGAAACTGTCAAGTTCTTTATTTGATATTTGTTTCTTTATGATGAACTATTATGAAGAAACGCGTGGGATTTCTTGTTGCTGTGTTCTTACTGGTCAAGTGTCACAACCTGAAGGATTTGTCACATAACATTTGTTTTATTACCAGCTTGACTTTAGATAATCCGAACCCTCTTTTGTTTGTAGCTTCTTGTCCTAAGCCATGTTCACAACATATTATACTTGAGCTAGGCTTGCCTTACCTGGAAAAGATGGCCATTGTGCAAGTCCTCATCTTCTCACTTTATTTCTTCATATTTTCTACTGTACATTCCAAGAAAATTTGTCCAAATTCCATCTGTGGAAACAACTATTTCCCCATAATGTATCCTTTCAAGTTACAAGGCCAAAATCCTAAAGTTTGTAATGACTATACTGATGTGAGATGCAATTCTGAGGATAATAAAACCACTTTAAACCTTCCTTTTTCTGGAGATTTTTATGTGCAAGACATTGACTACTACACACAAAGAGTCTCTCTCTCTGATCCTGGAAATTGCCTCGCGAAACGTCTTATAAACTTGAACCTTTCATCGTCCCCTTTTGAGGCAATTATTTATGAAGACTACATATTCTATAGCTGTCCAATAACAAACAATCTGTATTATCGTTTTAAGCCAATTGGTTGCCTTAGCAACTTGCCAAATGCTACGGTTGCGACTGCAATAGTCACTTCTGAGGAGATGAGACTGTATTACAATTGCAGTTCAATTTTTAGCTCAGAAATCCCAGTTTCCTGGCATGGTGAATATGAGAATACGGGGATTGTAAATAATTTGGAGTTGACATGGAATATCCCTTACTGCAAAGATTGTGATGAATATGGTCCTCAAGAAACAGGTAGTTTTCTTTCTTTTTATTTTTCAACTTTTTTCACATATTTAAATCGAGCTTTAATTATTTTTTTCATCCTTTTGGAAATTAAAAGAAGTTCTTCGTTGTTGTTAATTAAGAAAATCAAAAATAATTACAATAAGAAAAATATAACTTGTAGAAAAATTTGAGGTTCCTTATATATATGAATCGATTTTTTGATTCATCACAAAATATATAACTCGGTAGTAGTCACCATAGTACCGATCTTTTTCCACCAAGCCGTATGTGGGAAGATTGAATTGGACTGATATTGTGGGAACACGGCATGAGACAGTGATTGCATGATTACTGAAGATCCACTACAAGAGGTGGATTTAACGCTACGCCCTTCTCTTGGTGCTTCACTTTACTGGGGCTCACAACAAAAGGATGAAGTAAAGTTGCTCCTTCCTTTAGTATCCGAGGTGGGTTCTTTCAAGAGCTCCTTCGGCTGCGCCATACATGACATTCATTCTATTGAATAGAAACATTTTTTTTACCACTTTAGGTCATGTAAAAATTAAGATACAGTTCCATTATTTGTTCATTAAATTTACAGGTGGATCGAGGAGTAAATGGTCCAAAATAATCGGATCGTCACTCTTTATTCCCTTTCTTGTTATCATGTCGACATTCTTGGCCGTATTATGCTTCTTAAGCTTGATGAAATTGACATCAAGTGGAGGTAGCACTCAAGCAACAGTTGACAACTATACGGCACCAATTCTCAGGCCACAATCCACGGCAGTTACCACTTCAATGCCACCTGAAACCACCAATGTAAATACTGATGCAATAACGTCACAATGCACCATTGTGACAATAGTCATTGATGAGTTGAAAATGAAGTATTGTACAGAATCAGAATGTCCCGATGTTGTTGCTTGTGCAATATGCCTAGAGGAATACCAATGTGAAGATACAATTAAGTACATAACTCAGTGTGGACATTACTTCCATTCTGATTGTATTGATCAGTGGTTACAAAAGAACAAGTCTTGTCCAGTTTGTAGGACTTCCCTTTCTCATGTAAATTGATGCGAATCATGTTTCCTACTTTACATGGGATCGATGAACGTAAATCCGGTTTTCAGAATATGGAAAGTTGGGATGAACAAATACTTCCATAATCAGCTTCAAGGTTTCCAAATTCTAATTGCAATTGCATTACCACTGTTCTGTAAAAATCGTAATTGTACAATATCTATAAACCAGTAATACAATGTTGAGTAGATTATCATTCTCTCGAGGACTATCCTATCTAATTATCGATTTAAGCAAGTCTAGCTCCTATTTGAAGAAAATGAAAAAGTAGGGTCAAGGTTTTACTAAAACTAAAAGTAACTAAGAAAATAATTAAAACAAATGCATAAACAATATTTGAGTCTTATTCCAACTATTTAAAACTACGGTCAGAAATTTTAGTTTCTGTTATTACACATTTACACCAAGATATGACTTTAGGGGGGAAATTGTTGAAATTTGACCTTGGCATTTCAAATACCACCAGAAAATGTAAAAGAGAGGCTGAATAAGTAATATAATTACCATCAGTTAATCAAGTTTTTACTTGTTCAGTAAAAATATACTACTGTTATTTTTGTTGTTGAATAACTCTTTTTGCCTTTTAAATTTTTGTTATGGACAAGGATACTAATTCATATTGTAATAGCTGAATGGTAGAAGGCCTTTTTTTTTTTATTCCTCATAGGACTTTATAATAGAAGTATTTCTTTTAAATTTTAACTTTTACGAACTTCTCACTCCAAGTAAATCTTCCATAGTCGATGACAAAGCCCTTGTTTTGTAGATATTAAAATTTTTATCTCATCCTTCTACTCATTTTCAAACACACATTCTCCATCAATCTACTATTACAGATTACATTCTTCCAAAATAATGTGACTCAGATACATCCTAAATATAAGTGCATATATAGGGGCAAATGGTTTTTAGAAAAAATAAATAAATAAAAATCACACGATGTGTATAGAGTAGTTTTGAACACGATATCTGCATATGTTTGGCGCATAAAGAGTTGATCCTACCACTAGCACCGGGAGAAAAGTACTCTGAATAGAAATTACAAGAAATTTCATTAAAAAATGATCATTAAGAACTGAATAAAAAATTCAAAATATTTTCCCATAGATAGGAAATGTCAACAACAAAACTAACAAAGTTTTGTAGTTAGAGCCCGTTTGGTACCGATTAAAATCCAATTGAAATTGAAAATATAGTTCTTATTGGATCCCACTCGTCTAATAAAAGTCAACAATAACGACTAGTTTTTCAATTTTAATCTTATTTTAATCTCTATCAAACGGGCTCTTAATAAATTTGTGAGACTGACTACATGTATATTTTTTCATCATTGCTATATACACTAAAACGATCCAAAGTGACTTGATATCGGTCTTGACAACAGCTAATAAAATAAAAAGAATCTAATTTAACAGACATAATCATATAAAACTAAAATATTTATTCGGTCCATTTGGCCCTATTATTTGAAATTTTAATGGTTAAAATAGTGTTTTTTTTTTAGGAAAAATGTGTGATTAAAAAAGAAGAAAATTATTGATAAGGAGAGATGAGAAGATAATTTTAATGGGCCAAACATGGACCTAAATTACTGGGGACAAGATTGAGACAAATTTAAAAGTTTGGGGATCATCAGTGTAATATATCGTTCGATAAAGTTCATCTTTACGAATTGGGGCTTTAGGTTTCCTCTAAACCCTATTTCATCAACTCAACCCTCAGATTGTTGCACAGGCAAGTACCTTTATGGCTTTTTTAAGTAAATTTAAGCGAGAGAGTATTTTCTTCTCAGATTTTTGTTAAATATTGATGGAAGAAACTTGCAATTCCTGCTTTTAAATTTATATGTCTGCATGATGTTTGTTAACATGCCTGTTTCCTGGTTAGTCTCACATTTTTGCAAACTAAAATTTCTGAATCGATTGAACAATGTAATATGGGTTAAATCGTACTCTGTGTGAATTCTTGTTTTATGGTTGTTTAGTTTTTTTTAGGGATTTGACTCTTATTACTCAACCATAACATGGGTTAAATCGTACTCTGTGTGAATTCTTGTTTTATGGTTGATTAGTTTTTTGAGGGATTTGATTCTTATTACTCAACCATGTTGCAATTATTACAGCTTCTCGATAATTAATTGAAGTTGCAAAAAATGATTTTTTTTTTTCGTTCTATAGATTCTTTCTACCATGCCGTGAGAATTACGAAAACATTGCTGAATTAGATCATTTAAAGTGAGCTAGAGTGGAAATGGAATTTTGCCCGACTTGTGGGAATATGCTTCTGTATGAGCTGCCTAATACTGGGCACTCTGCCAGATTTTTCTGCCCAACATGTCCATATGTATGTCAGATAGAGAAGAGGGTAATTCGATTAATCTTATGCTAAATTGTCTATGGTTCACTCCTTTTGCAATTACTTACTCATACATTATGTGCTATTTTAATAGGTAAAGATAAAGAGACATATGCGATTGGTTAAGAAAGCAATAGATCCCATCTTTTCTGAAAATGATCAACAGAATTTACCCACAACTGATAGTAAGTTTTTCTTGACATAGTTGGTTAATTATTTTGTGCCTTTTTCCGAATTTGGAAGTGAAGAGTCTTTAGGAATGCTTCTGCCATTGGTAATGATGAGATCTGCGCATTTGATGTTCAGTTTTGTTTAAATTGAATATTTCTTTGTGGAGTATTATGAAATTTGTTTGTAAATGATGGCGTTTACTTATTGTTAGGAAAAATCAGTAACAAAAGGTTTAACAAATCAAATCGGCACAACATTTAGGGTATCTTTGGTAGTACTAGATAAGACCATACAACATAATAAACAAGATTTTGGTCTTCTCTGTCATTAACATAGGGGGCATTCTCTTGATCAAATGCATCAAAAGGCCATTTTTGACATCTAAGACCACATAAAGTCTAAACTACCCATAGTTTCATTCCATGTGTTACTCAGTTCACATTTTTTAGCTATTTTGAGAATTTTTATTTAGCTTGTTACGTTCTCCCTTACTGAACCGATAATATCATCATGATGTGTTATGGCCTTCCAGATTTCATCTGATTTCTCTCCATCTAAATGTGTGCAATGGTGCATGCAATGAAGATTTGAATAGACAACGATTTTAAGGTTTCATGTCTCACATATTATGTTAACAATCGCAATTCCACAGTACAAGGTAGACCTTAATTTTGAACACACTGCTAATACAATAATACATGCTTACATGGTGATCAATTTCATTAAGGTTCTAATTTATAAAAATTTACAAGACTTTTTTAGTTTATGGAGCGGTCAGCATTGGAAATTGTGCGTACTTCTACTCCTTTTCCAGGTTGATGCATGAAATTACTGACATTGTAATTTAGCAAGTTATATACTTTTATTATTCTTGATCCTGTTGGATAGACTTGGAGGTTAATTAGATTTAATTCTATGTGCAGCAACATGTCCTGCATGCAACTTTGGGAAAGCTGCTTTCTACCAAGTGCAAATTCGGTCGGCAGATGAACCAATGACAACATTTTACATATGCAAGAGGGAGACTTGCCGAAATCATTGGCGCGAGGATTAGAGCTCTTCCTTTGCTTGCATATAGGTTCTAAGCTCTAGAGGTTTGGTTTGGTTTGGTTTTAATAAAACTTTTGCTATGCAATCCGGTTTATAACATTGTGCTTAAATTCATCACTTTCCAGAATACTACTGGAGAAAGCACAATTTTGTTTTTGAAAAGTAATGAAAATATTGTCACGTTTCATATCCCTGATAATGATGGGCAAGTTTTGACTATGAAGGTGGTCTAAACCTCAGAGAATCTGAGTCAGCCTGGCCTTTATGGCCTTCAATATAACAATTGGGGGATGTAATTCCTAAACAAGATATGAGAAAAAAGCAAAAGATCTCACTACCTCGGGTTCTTGGATGTGAAAAGCTCGGTGATCATGTTGAGAGTCTTCTTCTTATCATCATCTCCACCCTGGTGCCCCTTTACATTCGACAGCATTGAATGGCGATTTTGTGGATTGACATTTACGATCAACAAAAACACTTGCATCGAGATTTCTCATTGAGGATGAGCAAATGCAAAACAAAGATGATGAAACTTATCTAGATAATCCATATTGACACGAACGAAGGAATTGTGTTATGACTCGTGAACATCAGCTAAAATTCCTTCATACAGCAACTATTGAGTTAATCTAAATAATCTGCCGACTCATTCATTAAACTCTCAAATACAATAATTGCAATCAATACCATTGCTTGTGTTGATAAGTGTATTTCATACGCTTATTTAGTCGTTGAATTTGATTATTTGTTAATGAATTGTATCAAACATGTTTGTAGGTAACAATTGATGAAAGAGGCGGAGTAAGGAAAATAAGTGGGAAAAGAGGGCTCAATTGCATCAAATACAAAGTTTAGGGTTCAAAATGAAATAATTCAAAAGTTGGGTCGGAATGCAAAACGATGATTCAAAAGTGCCAATAGTCTTTTGAAATTGAAGAGAAGTCAACAGGATGAGAAATTGTGGGAAATGATCAAAATACACACGTGAGAAAGTTCAGGGAACAAATTGCAAAATTGGTCCCAAAAATTTGTACCATGCATACGTGAGGTCACAAAAAGCATTGCCTAAGGCCAAAATTCGTGTATTGTGAGTACACTCACTTTGAACCATGCGTGTTAATTCCAAGAAAAAATTATTTCCTTATTTTGTTTTGAAAACTTTTGGTATGCAATCTTTTGGCACCTTATATATACCAAAAGTCGTCTAAAACGTGGAGGGATCTATAATCATATTGAGAGCTAAAAATATGATTTTACATTAAAGAATAAAAAAAAACTCATCGTTTGGGTTGAAGATTAAAGTGAAGGTTGACAAGTTTATATTCGCTTCGGACTTTGTTATCCTGGATATGGAAGAAGATAAGAATGTCCCTCTCATATTAGATAATCTATTTTTAGCTACTGGCAGAGCTCTGATAGATGTGCAAAAGGGTCGGTTGATATTGAGGTTAGATGAGGAAGAACTTACAATCAACATCTTCAAGGCATTCAAATTTCAGAACGAATCAGATTCATGTATGTCGATAGATGTGATCGGAGAAGCAATGATAGAGATATTCAAATTTGACCATCCTCAAGATCCGCTTGAGGCTCGCTTGGTAAACTCTGAGAACATACCACTTGAAAAAGCATAAGTAGAAGAATGTGTTAGATACATGGTCGTTTTACCACCGTTCTTCAAGCAACCACGATTAGAGCTTGGTAAAGGTCCCACAAAACCTTTTACAGATGAAGAAGAAGATCAGCTATTAAGGATACTTTGGGATCAAAGACAGTAATTGGTTGGACTATCTCTAAAATAAAATGGATTAACCCTTCTCTTTGTATGCATAAAATCCTGATGGAAGACGATTACAAGCCTTCGGTAGAGCTTTAGTGCAGATTTAATTCCACTATGTACGAAGTGGTGAGAAAAGAGGTTTTGAATCTTTTGGATGCATTGATCATATATCATATATCTGACAGTCATTCGGTCAGTCTAGTACAGGTAGTGCTGAAGAAATGAGGATCACTGTGGTTCCAAATGATAATAACGAGCTCATTCCGTATACAGTCATGAGTTGGAGAGTTTGTATTGACTACCGCAAAATCAACTACGCCACTCGGAAAGATCATTTTTCCCTTTCGTTCATTTATCATTGGAAAGGATTGCAAGGCATGCATAATACTATTTTCTGGATGGATACTCGGGGGATAATCAGATTCCTATAGCACCGGATGATGAGGAGAATACTATCTTCACGTGGCCACATGACACATTCGCTTAAAGAATGATGCCCTTCAGTTTTTGTAACGCCCCAACCATATTTTAGCATTGAATGATGTCTATTTTCTCAAACATAGTGGGGCATATTATTGAGGTATTTATGGATGATTTCTCGATCTTTGGGACTTCATTCAAGGAATGCATCGATCGCTTGAGATTGGTATTACAGCATTGCAAAGAGGACAACCTAATGTTTAATTGGGAGAAATGTCATTGCAAGATGGGATTGTGTTGGGACATCTGATATTAGCTAGAGGTATTGCGATCGACAGAGCAAAAATATCGGTAATTGAGAAGCTATCTCCACCCATTTTAGTGAAAGGATTCAGAAGCTTCTTGGGACATGTCGAATTCTACCGTCACTTCATCAAAGATTTCTCCAAGATCACAAAACCTCTCTGCAATTTGTTGGAAAATGGTGCCCATTTTCACTTGTCCGAAAAATGTTTGGTTGCATTTAACACTCTATAGGAAAAGTTGGTTTCAACCCCAAATCTAATGCCCCTAACTGAAATTTACTGTTTGAGCTGATGTATGATATAAGGACAAGATTATACAGGTAATTCACTACACCAGCAAAACTCTGGTTGAGGCTCAACTAAAATATGCTACTACGAAGAAGGAACATTTAGCAGTAGTATTCGCCTTTGACAAAGTCTGAACATATTTGATAGGGTCAAAGGCGATTGTGTACACAGATCACTTAACATTGAAATATTTAATTAGTAAGAAGGATGTGAAATCGAAACTCATTCGTTGAATACAGCTTTTGCAAGGATTTGATTTAGATATTCGAGATAAAAAGGAGAGTGAGAATGTTTTTGCAAATTACTTATCTCACATAGAATCTCAAGGATCTGACCCTACAGATGAAATAAATGAGTTATTCTCAGATGATAAGCTTTTTCAAATTGGATGACGCCATGGTATGCATATTATGTAAATTACTTGGTCAGCTCCGTCCTTTCACCAGAATACTCAAGTCACGAGAGGAAAAAAAAATTCAGTGATCTTAAGCACTACTTCTGGGATGATCAGTTTCTTTATCGACGGGGTCTAGATCGGATAATTCGTCGTTATGTGCCAGAAGAAGAGCAAAATCAATTGTTGGAATGTTGCCACTCTTTACCATACATAGATCATTTTGTAGTAACCAAAACAGTAGTAAAAGTTCTTCAATCGGGTTTTTATTAGCCTACGTTATTCAAGGATGTTTAGGTTTTAGTGAAGAGACATGATAATTGCCCGAGGACCGGGAATATATTAAGGAATAACGAGATGTCCTTAAAAGGTATTTTAGAGGTTGAATTATTTGACATGTCACTATACCAAAAAACACCATTTGCAACACATAAAATGCAACATTCGATAGTTAAATATTGCTAAAAGGGTCTATCGCAACATTCTAATATGCGAATATTGCCATTGCTAAACAAAATTGAGCATTGACAACATTTTTTAAGTGAATGTCGTTAATATTGCCTTTTCGCAACGTTTTTTTAGTGT